>JAXCGZ010004571.1:0-32500 GCA_037179515.1 Halocaridina rubra
GGTAATCACATACATACATATATATATATATATATATATATATATATATATATATATATATATATATATATATATATATATATATATATATATATATATATATATATATATATATATATATATATATATATATATATATATATATATATATATATATATATATATATATATATATATATATATATATATATATATATATATATATATATATATATATATATATATATATATATATATATATATATATATATATATATATATATATATATATATAGGGAAATACTTTTTCAGTGTAAGAGTAATTGATAATTGGAATTCGCTAAGCGAGGCAGTAGTTAATGCTGTCTCAATCCATAGTGTGGAGGATTTCCTGTGTGTTATTTACCCTTCGATCTTATAACCCCCTAAATTCGGAAATCCTGACACGGCTTCAGTAGAGGCCTACCACGATCTCAAAATTAAATCCTCAACCAATAAAATATAATTAATATTACATGCATAAACATACATGCAAATATTTTATATGGGGGTTTATGAACTGCTGATATGTGAATATTTAAATAAACTCTCCTCACCTTAAATTCAAACTTCCTCATACAGAATAATACATTTTCTAACATACATTCTACCTACGAGTGTTCAATTAAATGAGCTCATTCTGTCCCTCACACGTAGTTATAAATATTGTTAGAAATACAATGAATCTGTACTCATCTGTCCGGACAACCCTGATGTCGTCAGCAATCACGGGACTCCGAATCAAAAACGTATCTTCTGATCCACAGATCTCTATCACGTTCTTCTACTTGAGTGTCTCGTAATGCCCCACGAGAACAACAAAAATTTAACTTATAAGTACTGTCAATGAACACAGTAAACATGAGTGTCTCGTATCATCTCACGAGTACCACTAAGAATAAACTTATATGTACTGTCAACAAACACAGTATAAATGAGTGCCTCGTAGCATCTCACGACGGCAACTAATTTTATAAGAAAGCCCCACAAACTACTCTAGTTTGTCGGGGTCCTTGGTACTAGGACTAAGTTGACTTATGACTTGCTTACAACAGTTCTTTGTTCAACGAGGCGATGCAATAAGCGTTATCAAGGAGGTGAAGGGTTAATGGCTAAAATCCATTAGTGACTTACATTCCTTTCTCCAAGTCTTTTACAGCCAGCCTCCATAATAAACTACACATTATACATACGAATATACGTGTATACATGATAGAAATTAATAGGTATACATACTAAGTGTAAAAGTATATATTCATGCACTTACGTTACAATAAACGAAACTATATGCAAAATAACACTTACATAATGTACATAGAAATAAACTGTCTTGAAATATATTCAAGACATCCTGGGCCCCTCCAAAAAAGAAAAAATGGGGGGTCTCCCCATCAGTACTACAACTTATCATCAATGATTATACGTGCCCACAATTCTTTAACCCTTTGGGCAGCTTGACGTTCAGATCTTTCATAATTTGATGATTCCTCTTCGTATACTTCTGACAACAGATATTCCCATGAGAGCTTTTCAGACCAAGTTCTCTGAATAAGAATTTTCCCTCTTCTTAGTAAGGGTGATATTAGACCTAAGGGGTCCAAAAATATACCCGCCAGTGACAGAAGTTTCTGTTTGGTCAGCACTTCATCTCTAGCCTTCAGACCTTTCAACGACAACTTGTCTGTATTTATATTCCAGATTAAACTAAAGATTGATACGTTAGGAGATCTAGATTCTTTAGAAAGTCGCTGATCCAGTACCCTTTGAGGTCTTGCATTGTTGGAATTCAATGCTTGCAGTGATATTTTGGCCTTTTCCCACTCTACATCTGCAGTATTGCATATATCATACTGTGTCTCTTCACTGGTACAAGCATCCAACAAATTACCCACATGAACATTCTCCAATATTTTCTCCAACTGTTCTATTAGAGACTTCATTTGTCCAAAGGCACTCTGAAAATTGTGTAGGAGAGGAGTGTGAATAGGCTTCAAGAGAACGTACTCTGTAAAACTTCTAAGTGTAGTTTTATCTTCGTAATGCACTTCTTGCTTTACTCCAATACTCTCTGGCTCCCACAACTTATTAACAGGCTCTATGGCCTTCTCAATCAACAGCTTATTAACAGGCTCTATGGCTTCTTCAATCAACAACTTATTAACAGGCTCTATGGCCTCTTCACTCAACAACTTATTAACTGGTCTTTTGGCCTCATCAATCAACTCTTGTGTTGTAGTAGGCAATAACTGTGTTCCTACTCGCATAGCAAGTTGGTTTTGTACACTACTGGACCCATGTTGAGTATCACGAGGAATATGGCCATACAACATGACACCACCTGGTGTTTCCATCAAAGCATAGACATCCCACTTGTTAATACCACTAACAAACTGACTAAAATGTAAGGCACCAATAACAATGCCAATGTTGTCAAGTACATCACTATCAATATCTTCATCGGCCAACTTGTGACCGTTAGACTTTAACACATTTGCAGCCTTTGCTAGTCCTGGAGTGTGGATGCTAATTACCATGTCATCAACTACGAGTAATTTAACTCTGGCTCTTCTTTTCCCCAATTTGATAACTACATTTACAACAGGAAAACTTCCTTTCTTTGTCTCAGAACGAAATGCATCAATACCAAGAGACATTTCATCTACTGGGGTTAATTTAAGCCTTTCAGCTAATTCCCTAGTTATAAAGGAACACTGGGAACCTGTATCAAAGAATAACCTAGTATTTACCCAAAGATTTCCCTTTGAGCTGCTTATTTTTCCACTTGCAGTAGGCAGAGCACATGAAGGTAAACTCGGCTTCACCATTTGCCTCTGTACTGCCTTTATAGTCATCACACCAACATGTTTCTTGTCCTTTTCGGAGTCAGAATGTTCTTGCTCATTGTTTGACTCATCTAAATTTGAACCATTTCCTGACTGTTCATTCAGAAATGTAGGTTCTTCAAACCTTCTACGAAATTTTGACTCTTGTTCATAACACAAGGCTGCATGATGACCATTTTTCTTACACTTCTTACACTTTAACTGAGTGTAACATTCATTTGCATAATGCCCTGACTGAGTACATCTCAGACATTTGTTATTGTTTCTCAATTTGTCTCTGCGTTCATTTATGCTTACTACTTTATTACACTGTTCAGACTTATGACCTTGCCAACCACAGAATACACATTCTGTTTTACTATTTACTACATTTGCAGTAGCACCATAACTACCCATATTCTTTTTATAGGACTGGGTCTCATTTCTCTGGTAAGTTTGGGTCTCACCCTTTGTGTTAACTTTAGTATTGTTGCCTTCTATATGATATACATATTTTCCCAGTTCCTTCAAGAGGGTTTCATATGTAGGATATTTTGTGTCTATTTTTATGCTAATCCAGTTCTCAACATCTTTTGGCAATTTCATCATCACGAGTTCTGAAAACACCCAATCAGTGTTCTTCATGTCTCTATAATTTTTCAGACTTCGAGTAATGGCTTCTACTTCCTGCTTGAACTTAAAAAGTGATGAATAATTAGAACAGGGAGTTGGTATTTTTACCAATTTCCTCATTAAATTTCGTACAATCCTGTCCTTGCTGGCATAAACAGCTTGCAGCTGTTGAATGCATTCATCATAACTCTCACTAGCAACAGGATATCCCTTTATGGTGTCTTTTGCATCTCCTTTAAGGGCATTTCTTAAGATGGTAAACTTTGTCATAGTTGCCATAGAAGTGCTATGTACTAAACTATCAAACGTGTCCCAAAACTCGTTCCATTCATCATAGTTTCCAGAGAACTGTGGTATTTTTACTTCAGGAAATTTAGGTGTGGGTTGCCTACTTGGGAGGCTTGAACTCTCGGAACTAGTAGCTCTAGTACTCTTCATAGTTCCTAAATTATGAATTCGTTCTAGGACAGCTAAGCTAATATTATTTACTGTTTCAGCTAGACTGTCATGTTCTGTATCCTCCTCCTCAGAATCCCTTTTAAGGGGCTTATTCTCGACATATTCTTCATATTTCCTATCATATCTTCCAAATCTTTCTGTTAGCGTATGATGACATCTTTCTAAATAAGTAACAACAAGTGTCTCATCATCTTTGGCAAGTTCTGTTTGACACTGAACACAATCACGTTGAACCAATTCCCGAAGGCGTTTTAATGCTTCAGGTTTAACCGACATATTGAGAAAGTAAATAGAACATAAAACAACAAACAAATAGTTGATGCAATTTTATCATCAAAGAATCCACGATCTTCTTTATACATCCACAATGCAACAAACATTCACTCTGTAAAGAGTATCAAAGGACAATCTTCCAAATCTCAAGATAATAACATACAGTTATTTAATTCCGTCAATTATGACGCCAATCCTCAAAGTGTAAAACACACTTTTCATCAATTAAACGACACTGTTAAGTCAGCAACAGTAAATGGAAAGTGTAATGCAAACCACACTGTTCCTCAAACGACACTGTGCACCTAGCAGTAGGTGGGTCACTACCTTCTGTTTATTTACGTAAACAAAGGAATCAATACGACATTCTAGATATTGTTAAATGGGAAATATGTAAACACACAAATCCCTAAAAACCACTGTTCACCCAGCCGAAATTGGGTACTAATATCCAAATTACTTAATGGACGCTCAACTACGAAAGTATATTTCGTTTCCACAGATAGAGAAACGCTTTATCCACGTGGGAAATGGGTTCTCTTATTTATTTCAACAACCATTTAAATTTCAAAGTTATATTTGCAATATTCATGCAAATACATGCAATGCTCCTCCCTGTTTTCGCTGAAATATGGACGATTTTAACCGTAGAGTTTTGCACTAACTTCTTACAAGGTGGGAGCTTATCTAAAATGTACACTATTTTCACCACTACCACACCAATTCTCATCCGGTTCGAAAGACCAAAAGCTGTGGAGGATTTCCTGTGTGTTATTTACCCTTCGATCTTATAACCCCCTAAATTCGGAAATCCTGACACGGCTTCAGTAGAGGCCTACCACGATCTCAAAATTAAATCCTCTACCAATAAAATATAATTAATATTACATGCATAAACATACATGCAAATATTTTATATGGGGGTTTATGAACTGCTGATATGTGAATATTTAAATAAACTCTCCTCACCTTAAATTCAAACTTCCTCATACAGAATAATACATTTTCTAACATACATTCTACCTACGAGTGTTCAATTAAATGAGCTCATTCTGTCCCTCACACGTAGTTATAAATATTGTTAGAAATACAATGAATCTGTACTCATCTGTCCGGACAACCCTGATGTCGTCAGCAATCACGGGACTCCGAATCAAAAACGTATCTTCTGATCCACAGATCTCTATCACGTTCTTCTACTTGAGTGTCTCGTAATGCCCCACGAGAACAACAAAAATTTAACTTATAAGTACTGTCAATGAACACAGTAAACATGAGTGTCTCGTATCATCTCACGAGTACCACTAAGAATAAACTTATAAGTACTGTCAACAAACACAGTATAAATGAGTGCCTCGTAGCATCTCACGACGGCAACTAATTTTATAAGAAAGTCCCACAAACTCCTCTAGTTTGTCGGGGTCCTTGGTACTAGGACTAAGTTGACTTATGACTTGCTTACAACAGTTCTTTGTTCAACGAGGCGATGCAATAAGCGTTATCAAGGAGGTGAAGGGTTAATGGCTAAAATCCATTAGTGACCTACATTCCTTTCTCCAAGTCTTTTACAGCCAGCCTCCATAATAAACTACACATTATACATACGAATATACGTGTATACATGATAGAAATTAATAGGTATACATACTAAGTGTAAAAGTATATATTCATGCACTTACGTTACAATAAACGAAACTATATGCAAAATAACACTTACATAATGTACATAGAAATAAACTGTCTTGAAATATATTCAAGACACATAGTTTCAAGGACAGGTATGATAAGTATCACCAAGTAGAAAATGGAAGCGATCAGGAGACGGGAAGATACGAGCTTTGGGCTCTTTCCCGTAAACACAATTAGGTAATCACCTACATACATACATACATTATATATATATATATATATATATATATATATATATATATATATATATATATATATATATATATATATATATATATATATATATATATATATATATATTTTTTTTTTTCCAGTTTTACGTCACGGACTCCCTTTTCTATCAAGGGCTAGGACGGTTGCCTTCTTGCGAAGGACTTGTTATATATATATATATATATATATATATATATATATATATATATATATATATATATATATATATATATATATATATATATATATATATATATATATATATATATATATATATATATATATATATATATATATATATATATATATATATATATATATATATATATATATATATATATATATATATATATATATATATATATATATATATACCCTGTATATTATTCTCTATGAATCAAGTCAGAGTACATAGAAAAAACAAAACTTAAATATATAGGTGATTCTGTGACCATATCACTGCACTCATGGATTTTTTTCACTATTAACAATACATCTCTCTTATTACTAAGTTATTCAGACTTTTGTTAAAGAGCGTAATTCATATATAAGTTTGTCTGATGAGTTTTTATACTCTTACAGGTTACTCCTGATCATTCATTCTTCCTAGATCGTCATCCACAGCACCCAAATATAGTGTTTGCCGGAGGATTTTCTGGTATGTTATATATTTTATTATTTTTATATCTGCACATATAATAGGTATATAAAATGCTTATAAAAATAGAAGCTTTTCCGTTAAAGCAATGAGGAATCAGTTTTTTCAATCCTATTTTAAATTACAGGTACTGGATTTAAAATTGCCCCTGCCTGTGGTGAAGCTTTGGCAAATATGTCGATGGGTTTCAAACCAAAGCTAGATTTTACTAGCTTCAGTATAGGGAGATTCAAACAAATGAAAAGCCAGCTATAGAAATTGAGTAGAAGTAGCTACGACTATATGTGTAAATAGGAAGGATCCTAATAATAACAAAAAGGAATATATCTGTCTAATCTAACAGTGATTATTAATAATACAGATGCTTTTGTCAAAGATACATCAAAAGGGAAGATTACACTTGGAAGCAAGATATGTTGTTAATATGCTTTTTATTTCAAATTATATTTAACTGAAAAATTAGAATAAAATTATTTTTCGTATCACTGATAGAATCAGTCCAGACAATCCCAGGACCTAAGGTGATCTCATCTACTCCCTCAATAAAACACTGAAGCAGACCACGCCTTACATGAATTCAGGGACTGTATCTGAAATTCCCCATATCTCGTGGTGGCTATTGCTGTAACAAAAGAATTACGGCTGCACTGCCTATGCTCACGACTTCCATCACTACCCTGAACCTGTTAGTCAACTCATATCACAAACGAGGCATATAGGAGTGCAAACAATCTACCACCAGGAATATGCATTTTGATTATCGATGACAAGCAGGCCATATGAGGGTTAAATTATATCTCCAGAATCAACATTATTTTCTCGATCATAATATAGATTGAAAACTTTTTTAACATGTATGCACATGTTACTGCCATGTATCAGCTATTAATATTCTAGGAGAGGATTGCAATGTACTTTTTTTTTAACTTAAATAGGTCTGTCCAGGACAGTTCGATGTTAAGTCTTCCTTCAGTTACGGTTCTTTTTCTATGCCTACAGCTACAATGAATATCCTTGGGTATTCATCACACATCTTTTATTATGCCTTCACATCTGAGAAGTCATTACACTTCCATCTCTGTTTCTCTTTACTTTATGCAATTTGTGAGGGCCGTTTTATTTTATAATTTTTTTTGGCCCGTCCTGGTGTCACCAAAAAAAAAAAAAAAAAAACTTGTCTACATTTAGACCTTCCTTAAAAAAATAAAAAAAAATCAAGCTTGAGATCAGAGTCCTCAGAAGTTTTAACTAAATTTTTTTCACACTAAGAGTAATGGTATTCAAATATGTAGGCATCAGCCATAGCTTAATCTAAGCAGGATATAAAAACTAAATTTTTACATATAATTTGAAAATTAGCAAGGGAACTCCTTTATAAAAACATTTACTTTAAATATTATGAAACAAACATGAAAACATCAAAACTGAAATAACCAAAAATATTCATAAATCCTTATCTATAGCAGAGTATCAACTACTGTGAACATATACAATATAGTAATTCTATGTAAAACCTCAAACTGCTTTGCTGCTCCCTACTGGATTACAGGTAACAAACAATCATATACCTATCAGGCAGGGTTACAAACTTAATTGTGGCAATCTGCTGTTATCATCATCATCATCTACTTTTGTTAAAAGTACCAAGAAAGGAGTCCATGATTCTTTATAATATCAGTTTCAAGTCTCTGATGCTCAGTTTACAAGCGATCGCTGATTTAAAGAGACCAAGTCACTGGTTTTCACTTCTAAACAAATTATTGGTAGCAGCATTATTTGCATTTCTAAACAAATTATTGGCAGCAGCAGCGGAGTAGAGCTGAGATCCTTTCTATGCTGTCCTCCTTACAAGTTCTGAAGGATAGCTATTATTACAATATGCCTTATAAGGAAATGCAGTCTAAAGAAAAAACACATACTAATCGTATACCTCCACATAGGTTATCATATATTAACATGTGAATGCAAAGCAGTAATTAAATATTCCGGTAAGATCAGTTACTATGTCTTCATAAAAGTACTCCTGACATTTGAAATGGTGGAAAATTAAAAAAATTTTGATAAATGAGGGTAGAATGCTGTGATTGAAGTATGCAAGGAAAACATGTTTGACAGACTTTGTGCTGTGTCTAAAATTATCATTTCTCTTCATGCCTTGAGGGGTAGGATGGTGATCGTAATGATACGCATGATATTTCAGAACTCAATTCATAGACTGTATTCCTGTAATGGGTGTACTGCACCTATATCCTTGGTTTTAGATTTGATGCTCAGTAATTAGTATTCTGGAAAATTTATAAACATCGTTGAAAAGTGATAGGACATTGACACAGTTTATGAGCCAAAATTGACTAAAAACTAAATATGTGAAAGCATTTTACCTCTTGGTCAAAGATTAATTAATACTAATCAAAATGTCATTTCCCTGAAAATCCAGATTCAGGTTTATTATTGCCTTAAGATTTTATTGTATAATTATTTATTGAGAAATTTATAATTGATGTATGCAAGAAAGTTTAAAAAATAAGGTTAGAAAATACAGACTTTAAATACTGTATTTTCACTTTTTGTAGTAGGGAAAGAACTGAAGTTATTTTTAAAATATGTACCCGTCCAGCAAACATGACCCTTTTTATGTTGTGGTACTTCAAATACCTTATCAAAGCGGGTTTTTATGAAGCTTATGTAATTAATTCCAGGAAAACGAAAAAATGAGAGTCGCCAATCATTGTTCTTGGATGCAGTACTCCATGTACTGCTGCTCACAATTTTTTATTCTTAATTGAATGAGTGAAAAATTAATTCACTACTGTATCTTCATGGCTAAAGGATGGACTCCATTCTACTTTACTGAGTTATAAAGCAAAACTACTTTCTACAGTAGTGGTTTCAATGAAGAGAAAGAAATGCTACACATTTTTATATCTAACTATTGCAAGCCTACAAAATACTTCTATATAAAAACCCGATTAAAAACCTCTACAGAGGACTTAAAGAGGAAATAAAAGCAAATGTATTTCCCACATTAGTATAATAAAGTATTGCCAAGGTTTTCTAATAAATAAAATATTAATACTTTGTACAAATTTAAAGACCATTATATTAACAACACACGGGAAAAGGTTCACCTCACTTATCTTGTAACAATTAAACTTTAAAATACTATAAAAAATACATATCTTGATTCATAAAGTCCTAGCCATAATTATATATATATTATTATTAACAATTTAACACTTCTTTTAAGTAAAAAGAATCCTGGATTGCCTTTCTTCACAAGATCGCAGTTTTGGAGTATACATGTAGAAAGACAGTCTCATTTCTCGTCATAACAATGATGTGACCTATTTACATTCTACACTAATATTATTATGAAATACAGAATATACATACATGCTACCTGTATATAATGTGTTTATGATCCTTTTACTAAGGCTAATTGCTGATACCGAGAATGCTGCTATTGTACAAATTGCATATATTGTACTGTAAAATCAGTACTGATGTATTTTTATTCTAAGTAACCTATGCCATATATATTTTACAAATTCTTTATTAATATACAACGTAGCTTATTTCTTTATTGGTTCAATTCTAGCTGCAATCCAGTCAACAGTGTCTTGTAGAGCTTCATGGCGAATGTCTGGACACTCCAGGTATAGATGATGGTATGCCCCAGGAAATATCTGTTAGAATGAGAGATCATCAGCATATTCAAATTTTTCTTTAGGGATCATTTATTTAAGTACAATAAGAATATACATGAAAAAATTGGACATGGGATGTAAGAAATTTTCAAACACAACATAAAAGTAGACTGGTATAACAATCAATACAAAAAATTCCATATTTCAATGCAATGCACATACAGCATGTACAGCTGAACATTATGTCATTCTCATCCCTACATGAACACCTTAAGTACACGTACAGGAAAGTGTTCCTGGTATATGGTGTGTCACCAAACGAACCTTATGCCTTTAATTTTTCCTATCCTTCAACTAAATTACCATATGTTTAACAGTCTATCTGCATTTTGCAGAGTTCTAATCTAACATTCATAATATGAGTCGCTGTGTTCAATACTTGTTTACTTAATCATTCAATTAGATACTGGTCATGACCTATTCCGAATCACTCAATCATACACATGAGCAACGTTTTTTTTTATTTTTTTTTTATTATTATTATTTTTCATTTTCTTGCGAAAGCAATAATGTATCGGAAATGAAAAACTTTCCTACTACTACTAATACCACTAATATATATATATATATATATATATATATATATATATATATATATATATATATATATATATATATATATATATATATATATATATATATATATATATATATATATATATATATATATATATATATATATATATATATATATATATATATGGAGGATTTCCTATATGTTATTAACCTTCGATCTCATATATATATATATATATATATATATATATATATATATATATATATATATATATATATATATATATATATATATATATATATATATATATATATATATATATATATATATATATATATATATATATACACAGTGTTCCCCCCTGTATTGCGTTTCTTGGTTCGCGTTCACACTGTATCACTTTTTTTTTTTTTTTATTATTATTATTTTATTTTATGGGTATACGCAAAAATATTAAAATATTGAAAAAATAAAAATTTTCAGTATTTTCATTTTTTTTATTGAAAATGTAAATTTGCGTTGCTTGCTGTTATTTATAATGTAAAGGGTGTTTTTTTAACAGTGCAGGGAGGGTTTATACAGTACGCAAACGTAAAAATAATTGTAAAATACCTATATACATGAGTATGTCATGTAATTACCACTTCATTCACCGTAATTTTATCTATCACTTTCATATAAATTTATGTTGCATGCTGTTATTTATGAAGTAAAGGGTGGTTTTTTAACAGTACAGGGAGGGTTTATACAGTGTAAACGTAAAAATAATTATAAAATACCTATGTACATGAGTATGTCATGTAATTACCACTTCATTCACCGTAATTTTATCTACCACTTTCATGTAAATTTACGTTGCTTGCTGTTATTTATATTGCAAAGGGTGTTTTTTTAACAGTGCAGGAAGGGTTAATACAGTACCTAAACGTAAAAATAATAGTAAAATACCTTTGTACATGAGTATGTCATGTAATTACCACTTCATTTACCATAATTTTATCTATCTCTTTCATGTAAATTTACGTTGCTTGCTGTTATTTATAATGTAAAGGGTGTTTTTTTTAACAGTGCAGGGAGGGTTTATACAGTACGTAAACATAAAAATAATTGTAAAATACCTATGTACATGAGTATGTCATGTAATTACCACTTTATTCACCGTAATTTTATCTATCACTTTCTTATAAATTTACGTTGCATGCTGTTATTTATGAAGTAAAGGGTGGTTTGTTAACAGTACAGGGAGGGTTTATACAGTGTAAACGTAAAAATAAATTAAAATATCTATGTACATATAGGATGATCCTACTCCGCAGTTTTCCTGGTTCACGCCGGGTACCGGAACCGAACTACCGCGATAAGGGTGGGAACACTGTATATATATATATATATATATATATATATATATATATATATATATATATATATATATATATATATATATATATATATATATATATATATATATATATATATATAATATATAATATATAATATATAATATATAATATATATATAATATATATATAATATATATATAATATTTAATATATATATATAATATATATATAATATATAATATATATAAAATATATATATAAAATATAATATATATATATATATATATATATATATATATATATATATATATATATATATATATATATATATATATATATATATATATATATATATATATATATATATATATATATATATATATATATATATATATATATGGATTGCCTATATGTTATTAACCTTCGATCTCATAATCCCCTGAATTCGGAAATAGTAACACGGCTTCAGTAGAGGCCTACAAGCGATCTCAAAAATAAATCCTCTACCAATATAATATATAATTAATATTACATCCATAGGAATACATGGAAATAATATATAAGGGGGGTTGTGAACTGCTGATATGTGAATTTGTAAATAAACTCTCTCACCTTAAATTAAAATTTCCTCATACAAAATGATAAATTTTCCAACATATATTTTACCTACGAATGTTCTACTAAAATGAGCTCATTCTGTCCCTCACACATAGTTATAATCAACGTTACACATAAGTTAAATCTGTACTCATCTATCTGGAAAACCCAGATATCATCATCAATCATGGGACTTCAAATCAAGCTCGAATGTCTTCTGGTCAACGTATCTCTAACACACGTTCTTCGACTTGAGTGTCTTGTAGTATCTCACGAGAGCAAGTAATTACTCATTATTAAATGTATGTGTACCTTTAATGATCACGGAAGCAATATATATATATATATATATATATATATATATATATATATATATATATATATATATATATATATATATATATATATATATATATATATATATATATATATATATATATATATATACACACGGAAATTTGTGTCACAAGTGTCCTGCCATTACCAATTGTGTACTCTGTTTACTTGCTGATATGGCAGTTGCTTGGAATGAGAGACATACTGTCCACTCCACATACTTTATGCCATGGAACAAGGTGAGACTGATTATGGATTCAATGGTACAGAATACAGATGTGTAAATCATCTAGCCATTTACTAAAGCAACACATAAAAAATAGAAAAGTAAAAAATTACGTGGGAGGAAATTTTTTTTTAAAGTGACTGACTTACCTTTATGTTTTTATCAGTGCTCTTGGCCTGTTCATATAGCATTTGCGATCCCTCTTTTGCACAAAGATGATCCTTCTCCCCATGAAGAATGAGGAAGGGCCATTCAACACTAGGTATGTTACTCTCAAAGTACAGTAAAGTTTCAATACAAGCCATAGCCCAACGTGCACGTATACCTCCCATATACCTATTACAATATTACAGAGATATTAGTTTCAAAAAATATATTAATATCTTAATATTTACTTAATTTTGCAATACAATTATTTTGAAATGCATAAAAACAATGAATTTTGTGACACATGCACTATCTACATCTATATATTTATACATCCAGTACCCTATAACTCATCTCAGTTTATGACCTCTATCTTAGGAAGTTCCTGATACCTCCATGATCCTAAAAACAACAGAAGTGGTGCATGAAAGGATCCATTACATACATACTTTGTCGGTAACTTAATATTTCCAATTTCCTGTCTAATGTTTATAAATAATTTAAGAACCTCTAGTCTGATGTTTCCGATGTGAATCTTGGGAGGAACATACAAGGATAAGAGATGTACAGTATTGGATATCCAAGAAATGATCTCGAAATCTTTCCTAATGATTTCATAATTGTTTAAAAATATATATGAAACGACAAAATCCTGGTGAATTAAAAGGGTATTTATACAGTGTATGATAAATTGCACTAGAACCAGTACATAGTGCAGTATGTAATCTTACAGGATTCTTTGATATATTTACGAAAATATAGCTTACAGATCAATATTTCATATTCAAGGTAGTACAC
This sequence comes from Halocaridina rubra, assembly GCA_037179515.1. NCBI lineage: Eukaryota > Metazoa > Arthropoda > Malacostraca > Decapoda > Atyidae > Halocaridina > Halocaridina rubra. Next base: position 14,434 of record JAXCGZ010004571.1, read on the forward strand.
AGAGTGACTCTTGTACATAATAACCCATATGAAAATTTCTTCATAATTATACGATATTTTAGGATGATTTCCTATGTACAAGAAAAACAGTCAGTAATAAATTGGAATAATTTTAAGTATATAATGAGATATAAAGACTATATTCATACAAACACAAATCATAAACAATAAATCTTTGATCTTTATTTTTCTCCTATGACCTTTAAAAAAATCCTTTGACGAATATTCCATCCCCTTGAAATGCTTAAAGGGCAAAGTATGTTAATTAGTGAAAGACTAATAAAGTTAAAGTGAAAGTACAGTGTACTTAAAAACAAATAATCGCTTATATTTTTTTTTGTATTCTCTGATGCTAGAACCCAAAGGAGCTCCTCTGACCGGTCAAATTGTAAATAAAAAAAAACTATTGCTGGAGGCATTTTTTATTGGTTATGGGTAAACTCTTTCAAAACTTTATCAGAAGTCAAGCATTAAATCTTATGAAATATGGCTGAACAGTAATGAAATATAAGCTATGTATGCACTGCTTTTGTTTGTAGGCTCAATAAATATATCATTAGATGAGTGGAAAGGGACATAGGAGGATACCATCTACATAAACACAAGCTTCGATAAGGGCTTAAACGATTGTCCTACAGCTCTTCACAAATCTGTAAATATAGTAAACATAACTAATTTCAATATCAACACACACCTCAATGGGTCCTTTCTCATTCTGATTTTCATTTCTTCATCTCGAGTCACGTGGTCTAACTTCAACTTGGCCACCTGTAATGAAGATACATCATTTACATGGGGAAAAAAAGTCAATAAGTCAACTGCTACTTTATTTCCATTTAATAATCACGGTGAAGTACCACAAAACAACAGAGTCGTAACATAATAATTTGCACTGATATTTCTTTTAGAATGAGAAAGTTATCAAATTATTATTTTTTTTTCCCAAGAGTGTTGAAGGAATAAGGATACCTAACTCGTACTCCTTGTAATTACCTAATTATGCTTATGGGAAAGAGACTTTTGCTGGTAACTCCCCGTCACCTGGTCGGTTAAATTTTTGCACTCGGAGATATCATATTTGTCCTTAAAGCTATGAATTGAGTTAGCAATATCTACCTCCTTGCTTAGTGAATTCCAATCATCAAATACACTGAACACTATAAAATACTTCCTTATATCCTTAAAAGAAGTTTTATTACGAATCTTCAAACAATGACCTCTAGTTTTAGCACCAGCCATATCAAAATATCGATTTCTATCCACTCTATCAAAACCATGAAGGAATTTAAAAATAGTCACCACATCCTCCCTAATTATTCTATCTTCGAGTGATAGTATGTCTAATTCCCTCAGCCTCCCCTCATAACTGAGATTAAGAATTTCTGAAACCACTTTCGTTGGATCTCTCTGAAATTTTTCATGCTTATTTATGTGCTTCTACATTTACAAAAGTGGATTCCACAACGGGGCTGCATATTCAAGCTTTTGTCTCACAAAAGTTACATAAATATTTCTGAACATATCCTTGTCCATGTGTCTGAAGGCTACCCTTACATTTGCTAAGAAAGCATATGCTGCCCTTACTATACCATTTATATGCATTTCTGGAGACAAATTTCCCAGTAGGATTACTCTGAGGCCTCTCTCATTCTTTGTCTCTTGAAGTTCTATTCCTGCTAAGAAGTATCCAAGCTTGGGACTTCTCCCACTCCTACCCATATTCATTACCTTACATTTTGAAGTTCTGAATTTCATTAGCCACTTATCTGACCACTCATGCTGATTATTTACTTCTCTCTGAAGCTCTCTACCATTGTTCTCATCTCTTACTTTCTTCAAAATCTTTGCATCATCTGCACACATATTCAATAATGAATTTACAGTCTCTGGTGGGTCATTTACCTATACAAGGAACAGAAGTGGCCCTAAAACTGAACCCTGTGGAGCCCAACTTCTAACCCTTCTCCATTAAGACACCGAGTGTCTTACTCCAACCCTCTGTTTCCTTCCTTGTAAGTAAGATTTAATCTATTCCAATATATTTCCACCTAATCTTTCAGCTTCTTAATAAGTCTCCTGTGTGGAACCATATTAAATGCCTTCTGAAAATCTAGGAATATGCAATCCACTAAACACTCTCTTTCCTTTAAGATCCAGCTTCACTCATCTTAGTATTCTAATAAGTTTATTACTGTTGACCTGCCTTCTCTGAAGCCATGTTGTTTCTCAAACAAAATGTTGAAGGATTTTAAATAAAGAGAGATGTTTTTTATTACTTTCTCCATAACTTTGCCAACTATGCTGGGCAAGGAAACAGGCCTATAATTTAGAGCTGTATTCCTCCTTCCCTCTTTGAAGACAGGTACCATGTTCGCTTGTTTCCAGCATCTTGGCATCTCCCCAGATTCTACTAACTTTTTTAAATATGAAGCATAGTGCCACCAATATTGGCTTAGCATATTTCTTAATTACATATGGGGATATTTTATCAGGACCTGTAGCTTTATGGGGATTTAACTCCATCAACACTTTGCATACCTTTGTGGCTGAAAAGATGATATTCTCTAATACCGGCCCATGAAATCCTAGATCTGCAATCTAAGGGGGTGGGGTATTTTCTGCTGTGAAAACTGACTGAAACTCCTACTTCAATTCTTTGCAGATCTCTTTATCCATCTCAGTGATGCTTCCATCTGCTCTCTTTAACTTTGAAAGCTATTCTTTGACCTTCAGTTTTCCTCAGTATTTTTTTCTTGCCATATATCAGCTGATCAAGTGTGTGTGAGGTCTGGTTTGGCATGAAGAAGCCCTGCTGTATCCCATTTTATTTTAGTTTAGGGTTATCCTGCTGGCAGCAAGTAAAATTATGAGGAGTATTAAAGTACTTACTGCAAGATATGGCAAGACACGGGCCACTAGCTTGGCCATAAATATTTTGGGTGTGGTTGCTTCTTCCGAGTTCGCTTTAATGAGAGGACCCATTAGGACTACACCGGTGAAATACTCAGGACGCGTCATAGCTGCTTTGATGGTAATCATTCCACCCTGAAAGTTTACATATTTATGGTAAGAGATATTTTGACAAGGGTTATATAATGCATTGGTTAATTTTTCTGAATTAGAGATAATTAAACTAAGTTGATGAGCACGCAAATCGGGAAATGAAGAGCCCAGCATCTGTGTCCAATTACTGCTATGAGGTGTTAGAAGGGGCATCCAGTCTTAATTTCCTTAAAGTTTAAACCAAGTCTGTGTCCACACCCATTTATTGGGATTACTTGCAACACAAAAAGGGAAAAAAGTTGAAGTTCCATAGAAAAAATGATCTTTTTTTTTTCAACAAGCAGCACGAAAATATTTTTCTATTGGACCTCCATAAATCTATATGACGTCCCTAGACCGCTAAATTAACAGGCCCTATCACAAAAAGTTTTTGGATTATCTTCAAAGGAAATGAGAATATACAATTAAGAGGAAAAAATAAAGCTACTCCATTCATTGGAATAAAAAAAAAAAAAAAAAAAAAAAAAAAAAAATATATATATATATATATATATATATATATATATATATATATATATATATATATATATATATATATATATATACATATATATATATATATATATATATATATATATATATATATATATATATATATATATATATATATATATATATATATATATATATATATATACTCCCACCAACGCACCATGGAATGACCAACAATGAAAAACGGTAAACCATGGTGTCCAGCTCTGACGTCATCACAGTGTTTTAGGACATCAATGACGTAGTCATCTACAGAGTCTACGTAGCCTCTTACGCCTTCCGATCGACCATGGCCCACTGTTAACAGAAAATAATATAAGTATAAGGGGCAAGCATTTTCAGGAAACATAAAAATAATAATAATAATAATAATAATTACTAGTAGTAGTAATGGTAGCAGTTGTCGGGTTAAGATTTGTTTAATGCAAACCTCTCACAGTTCATATTTATACCTCATCTAATTGGTAATTCTTCGACATATATGTCTAAATCTCACGTCATCTACTCCTAGAAAAGTGCTACTTTGGTATATATATATATATATATATATATATATATATATATATATATATATATATATATATATATATATATATATATATATATATATATATATATATATATATATATATATATATTAAAGCCAACAGTTTTAAGTGAATTATTAAAAATATGCTGAACCTGAGGGGAGGGGAGGGGAGGCATTGTTTACCTGAAAGACGAGACATGCCAAGTAAACGACGCTGTTTTATAAAACACTCATTTTTACCTTATCAATGTAAGTAACTAACTTGTGGCCACCGTGGCCAAGTGGTAATTCTCGCAACTTTGAAGCGTTAGATCATGAGATCGAGGCCTGCCATGGTCTAAGGTTAGAAAGGGTATTTACTCAGGGTAACGATTGCATTTGCCAAATTCAAAGTCCATCGCAAGAAGGGACCATCTTAGCCCTTACAAAAAAGGGAGTCCATGATGTAAAATCAATCACAAGGTACCTAACTAGCTAACCTACCCTAACCTAGGTCAGGTTCGATTAGGTTGGTTAGTTAGATAAATACCTACAATTAAGAGGGTAAATTTGGATGTTTATAGGACATCGCCATAGCTCACTTGAGAATTGGGAGACATCTATTGTGTCTCTTGAGTGAACAACAGACATTCTCTGGTTTTGCTTACATTTAACAGTCAACCATGAATTTATTTTCATGATCCTTTTTACCTAAATTACAATTATACAGGAGTGGGTGTTGCGAGTTTTAGGCATATGTCAAAGAATCAGTATTAAATGTGGTATAAACACGTGCATGGAGGGGCGCAAGGAATAGATATCAACCAGTAGTAGTTGAAGTAGTATAAGCAGAACACACAGACCTATTTCCTAGACCAACATAGTTTGCAAAGTTATGGAAAAACTATTAAGGAAACATATCTTTCTTGACTTGGAATCCTTCACCTTTTTGTCAGGGAGACAACATGGCTTCAGAGAAAGTAGATCAACAGTAACAAACTTATTAGAATTTTATGATGAGGTAAGCCGAATCTTATAGGAAAGAGAGAGCTGGGCAGATTGCATATTCCTAGAATTTCAGAAAGCATTTGACACTGTCCCACACAGGAGACATATTAATAAGCTGCAAGCAATGGCTAGAATAGGTGGAAATGTCTTAAAATGGATGAAAACATACTTAGAAGGAAGGGAACAGAGGGTCAGATTAAGACACTCAGTGTCTGAATGGAGAAGAGTTAGTAGTGGAGTTCCACAGGGTTCAGTTTTATGGCCACTTTTGTTCCTTGTATATGTAAAAAACCTACCAGAGTCTGTAAATTCATTCATGAATATGTTTGCAGTTGATTCAAAGATTGTGAAGAATGAAAATAAAACGAGAACAATGGTAGAGAACTTTAGGAAGATCTAAATAATCTGCATGAGTGGTCAGAAAAGTGGCTAATGAAAAATTCAAAACTTCAAAATGTAAGGTACTGAGAATGGGTACAAGTGCAAGAAGGCCCAATCTTGACTACTCGGTAGCAGGAGTACAACTTCAAGAGACAAAGAATAAGAGAGATCAAGGAGTAAACATACTGGCCGACTAGTCTCCAGACACGCATATAAATGACAAACTAAGGGCAGCTTATGCTTCCTAAGCAAATGCAAGGGTAGTCTTCAGGCACATGGACAAGGAAATGTTCGGAAACATTTATGTAACCTATGTGAGGCCAAAGCTTCAATATGCAGCCCCCTTTTGGAATACGCACTTGAAAAAACACATAGTTAAACTGGAAAAAGTTCAAAGACCTACCACGAAACTGGTGCCAGACATACGCAACCTCAGTTATGATATGAGGCTGAGGGAATTAGACTTACCATCACTCGAAGATAGAAGATTGACGGCGGATATGGTGACAGTTTTTAAATTCCATAATGGTTATGACAGAGTGGATAGGGATCGATATTTTGAAATGGCTGGCACTAGAACCAGAGTTCATAGTTTGAAGCTTCATTAGAAAACTTCTTTGCAGGATGTAAGGAAGTACTTTTTTAGTGTAAGAGTAGTTGAAAATTGGAATTCGCCACATGAGGGGGTAGTTAAAGCTAACTCAATCCGTAGTTTTAAGGATAAGTATGATATGTATCACTAAGTACAAAATGTAAGAATTCGTGTGACGGGAAATTACGAGCGTTGGACCTTTTTCCCGTAAGCACAATTAGGTAATTACACACACACACACACACACGTGTATATATATATATATATATATATATATATATATATATATATATATATATATATATATATATATATATATATATATATATATATATATATATATATATATATTTTATCCCGACCGGAACTTGAACTTAGGGCACATAATTGCTGTGCCAAGGCACTACCAACTAAACCAAAGAAGGTCTAAAAGGGAAACAAACCTTATATATATATATATATATATATATATATATATATATATATATATATATATATATATATATATATATATATATATATATATATATATATATATATATATATATATATATATATATATATGTGTGTGTGTGTGTGTGTGTGTGTGTGTGTGTGTGTGTGTGTGTGTGTTTGTGTGTGTGTGTGTGTGTGTGTGTGTGTGTGTGTGATTACCTAATTGTGTTTACGGGAAAGAGCCCAAAGCTCGTATCTTCCCGTCTCCTGATCGGTTCCATTTTATACTTAGTGATACTTATCATACCTGTCCTTAAAACTATGGATTGAGATAGCATTAACTACCTCCTCGCTTAGCCAATTCCAATTATCAACTACTCTTACACTGAAAAAGTATTTCCTTACATCCTGCAAAGAAGTTTTCTTACGAAGCTTCAAACTATGACCTCTAGTTCTAGAGCCAGCCATATCGAAATATCGATCCCTATCCACTCTATCATAACCATGAAGGAATTTAAAGACTGTCACCATATCCCCCCTTACTCTTCTAGCTTCGAGTGATGGTAAGTCTAATTCCCTCAGCCTCTCATCATAACTGAGATTGCGTATTTCTGGCACCAGTTTCGTGGCATGTCTTTGAACTTTTTCAAGCTTAGCTATGTGCTTTTTCAAGTGCGGATTCCAAAAGGGGGCTGCATATTCGAGTTTTGGCCTCACATAGGTTACATAAATATTTCTGAACATTTCCTTGTCCATGTGCCTGAAGGCTACCCTTACATTTGATAAGACTGCATATGCTGCCCTTACTATGCCATTTATATGTATTTCTGGAGACAAATCTGCCAGTATGTTTACTCCTAGATCTCTCTCATTTTCTGTCTCTTGAAGCTGTACTCCAGCCACCGAGTAGTCAAGCTTGGGCCTTCTTGCACTTGTACCCATTCTCATTACCTTACATTTTGAAGTATTGAATTTCATTAGCCACTTTTCTGACCAATCATGCAGATTATTTAGATCCTCCAGAAGTTCTCTACCATTGTTCTCGTTTTTTACTTTCTTCACAATCTTTGCATCATCTGCAAACATATTCATGAATGAATTTACAGACTCTGGTAGGTCATTTACATATACAAGGAACAAAAGTGGCCCTAAAACTGAACCCTGTGGAACTCCACTACTAACTCTTCTCCATTCAGACACTGAGTGTCTTACTCTAACCCTCTGTTCCCTTCCTTCTAAGTAAGTTTTTATCCATTCCAAAACATTTCCACCTATTCTAGCCATTGAGTGCAGCTTCCTAATAAGTCTCCCATGTGGAACAGTGTCAAACGCTTTCTGGAAGTCTAGGAATATGCAATCTGCCCAGCCCTCTCTTTCCTGTAAGATTTGGCTTACCTCATCATAAAATTCTAATAAGTTTGTTAATGTTCATCTACCTTCTCTGAAGCCATGTTGCCTCACTGACAAAATGTTGAAGGATTCCAAGTGAAGAGAGATATGTTTCCTTAGTAGTTTCTCCATAACATTGCAAACTATGCTGGTCAAGGAAACTGGTCTATAGTTCAGAGCCGTATCACTCCTTCCCTTTTTGAAGATAGGTATCACATTTGCTTGTTTCCAGCATCTTGGAATCTCCCCCGACTCCAGTGACTCCTTAAATATGATACTTAGTGCCACTGATATTGTGTTTGCGCATTTTTTAAGCACATGAGGGGATATGTCATCAGGACCTGTAGCTTTATGAACATCTAAATCCATCAGCGCTTTGCATACCTCTGTGGCTGTAAGGTTGATGTTCTCTAATACCGGCCCTTGAGCTTCTATCACTGCAATCTGAGGGGGTGGGGTATTTTCTACTGTAAATACTGACTGAAACTCCTTGTTCAATTCTTTGCAGATCTCTTCATCCGTCTCAGTGATGCTTCCATCCGCTCTCTTTAGCCTTAAAACCTGTTCTTTTACCTTCAGTTTTCCTCTGATAAAGCTGTGGAAAAGCTTGGGATTTTCTTTAGCCTTCCTGGTGATGTCCCTCTCATAATCTCTCTCTGCCTCTCTCCTTTTACTTAGGTAGTCATTTCTTGCTCTTTTGTAGGTTTGCCAGGCATTTATATTTTTTCTCCTCCTATACCTTTTTCAGCATTTGTCTCTCCACTCCTTAGCTCTTTTACACCCATTATCGAACCATTTCTCTCTGGCATGAATTACACCTACTTTGGTGACAGGTATGCAGCAATCTACTATCTTCCCATATTTCTCACAAAAGACGTCATACATTTCTTGTACAGATTTGTTGTAAAATAAGGTTCTCCAGTCAATAACTGCAAAATGCTCATTCATTTTGATGTAATCTCCTTTCGGATAGTTCCTCCTCATGTCCTCAGTGCCTCTACTCTCAGGAAGAATATCTTCAATGATATACTCCATCAACAACACACAGTGGTCACTCTTTCCAACTGGTGGTTCATACTCAATATTTTCAATATCCAACACATTATCTGTGAACACTAGATCAAGTAGTGATGGCTCATCCCCACCCCTGGCCCTTGTTGGTTCCATTACCTGTTGGTGTAGGAAATTCCCTTGTACGCAATCTAGGAATCTTGCCCCGAATGAGTCCTCACCACTGTATGGGTCAAGATTTACCCAATCTATCTCTTTATGATTAAAGTTTCCCATAATCAAAATCCTACATTTTTTTTCCCGTGCCATGTTAACAACTGAGTTTATGACTTCAATAGTACCTATATGACTTTCCTCATAAACTTCAAGCCTATTTTGGTTCCTTAGTGGGTTGTATACAACAGTTATTATAATGCTCTCTGACCCAGTATTTATGCGAGCAACAAGAAATTCCCTGAACTCACTTTCTATAGCCAAGTTTATTTCTTCAACTTGAATCCTCTCACTTATGAGCAGTGCTATCCCTGCACCAGTCCTCTCAGATCTTTCAACCCTTAGTATTCTGAAGCCCTTAGGAAAAACTTTGACACTGTTTATGTCCTCACTCAACTTAGTCTCTGTAATTGCTACTATATCTGCCTTACTGTTGTGAATCCTATCTTTTAATTCTACTGCCTTACCAGCTAATCCATCAGCATTTGTGTATAACAGTCTTAATGAGGCCCCATCCCCTGATCTTCTGTCATTATCTTCTTTATCTCCCCTATGTCTGGAAGTACTCTGTAACAAAAATTTTTCTTCTCTTCTTCATTTCTTTCATCATTTAACCTTCTTGCCTCTTGCAACAAGTTTTTGATCTTTCCCATCTCTTCCTGTGTTCTGTATCGTCTAATGAACACTTCTTTGCATTCTTGAAGGTCTTTTAGACTTTTTTTTCTCAACAATATTTCCCTACATGTTTCCCCTCTCTCAAGGGTTACTTTTGTTGGTCTCGGCTTTCCTTCCCTCGAATATTTACCTAGTTGGTGTATGTTTACAATATCCTCAGGACCACATACTACTCCAAGCTTTCTTATCAGGTCTACAACCCTAGCTTTATCTTCTTCAAGTCTCCCCTGCCATGTTGGCTCCTGGGATTCACTTATGCCTGAGATTACCACTGTCTTCTCCTTATCAAGTGCCTGTCTGATGAGTGGGTTTGCCCTTTCCATCACAACGTCTTTCATTTTTTCGATTACTGTCTCTTTATAGTCAACTGTTTGTATGTTTTCCAGTGCCACCACCTTTACAGCCTCTTTTACTGCCACATTCCCCTTTAGTGCATCAGCAAAGGAAGTTTTCATGGCATCATTTTCCATATTCAGCTCCTGGAACTCTTTTCTGAACTGTTCAATGTTTTCCTTAATCTGGACATTCCAAGCAGCAATCTCGTCTCTCTCAGAAGAGAGCAGTGAACTAACATCTAATTCCTTTAGGTTGTCATTCAGCTGTTTGTTTTTATCTTCTTGTTTAGAAATTCTAGATTCTAGTTGACTCTTTTCCCCTTCCAGCTTCTTTATTTTTTTTTCTAGTTCCTTTCTCTCCTGCCCTTGTGCTTTATTTGCTTCCTCCAAAGATCTTATTTGTTCTCTGAGTGTTTCATTCTCTTTCATTTCTCCATCCATATTCCGAAATTTATCATCAAGGCTTATAACCATTTCCTCTAACTTCTTGATTCTCTGTTTAAGTCCCCTGATGGCTACCCCTCCTCCCGACCCATGGGTGGGAGAGGTTTGGGACAGAGATGGCGTCATTTTTATGTTCTCCCTCTCACAGAATATAGAAAGAAGACGAGAAAGAGGAAAAAAAAAGAGAAAAACTTTTAATTGAGCTTCACACAGAAATTTTATATCTCCATATAAGTGCTATTTAGTGACTCAGTTTATCTCTTTTCTGGTAACACACATCTTAACTTGTGTGTGTGTGTGTGTGTGTGTGTGTGTGTGTGTGTGTGTGTGTGTGTGTGTGTGTGTGTGTGTGTGTGTGTGTGTGTGTGTGTGTGTGCGTGTGTGTGTGTGTGTCTGTGTGTAATTACCTAATTGTTTTTACGGGAAAGAGCCCAAAGCTCGTATCTTCCCATCTCCTGATCGCTTCCATTTTATACTTAGTGATACTTATCATACCTGTCCTTAAAACTATGGATTGAGATAGCATTAACTACCTCCTCGCTTAGCCAATTCCAATTATCAACTACTCTTACACTGAAAAAGTATTTCCTTACATCCTGCAAAGAAGTTTTCTTACGAAGCTTCAAACTATGACCTCTAGTTCTAGAGCCTGCCATATCAAAATATCGATCCCTATCCACTCTATCATAACCATAAAGGAATTTAAAGACTGTCACCATATCCCCACTCAATCTTCTAGCTTAGAGTGATGGTAAGTCTAATTCCCTCAGCCTCTCATCATAACTGAGATTGCATATTTCTGGCACCAGTTTCGTGGCATGTCTTTGAACTTTTTCAAACTTAGCTATGTGCTTTTTCAAGTGTGGATTCCAAAAGGGGGCTGCATATTCGAGTTTTGGCCTTACATAGGTTCCATAAATATTTCTGAACATTTCCTTGTCCTTGTGCCTGTAGGCTACCCTTACATTTGATAAGAATGCATATGCTGCCCTTACTATGCCATTTATATGTATTTCTGGAGACAAATCTGCCAGTATGTTTACTCCTAGATATCTCTCATTTTCTGTCTCTTGAAGTTGTACTCCAGCCACCGAGTAGTCAAGCTTGGGCCTTCTTGCACTAGTACCCATTCTCATTACCTTACATTTTGAAGTACTGAATTTCATTAGCCACTTTTCTAACCACTCATGCAGACTATTTAGATCCTCCTGAAGTTCTCTACCATTGTTCTCGTTTTTTACTTTCTTCACAATCTTTGCATCATCTGCAAACATATTCATGAATGAATATACAGACTCTGGTAGGTCATTTACATATACAAGGAACAAAAGTGGCCCTAAAACTGAACCCTGTGGAACTCCACTACTAACTCTTCTCCATTCAGACACTGAGTGTCTTACTCTAACTCTCTGTTCCCTTCCTTCTAAGTAAGTTTTTATCCATTCAAAGATATTTCCACCTATTCTAGCCATTGCTTGCAGCTTCCTAATAAGTCTACCATGTGGAACAGTGTCAAACGGTTTCTGGAAGTCTAGGAATATGCAATCTGCCCAGCCCTCTCTTTCTTGTAAGATTCGGCGTACCTCATCATAAAATTCTAATAAGTTTGTTACTGTTGATCTACCTTCTCTGAAGCCATGTTGCCTCACTGACAAAAAGTTGAATGATTCCAAGAGAAGAGAGATATGTTTCCTTAGTAGGTTCTCCATAACTTTGCAAACTATGCTGGTCAAGGAAACTGGTCTATAGTTCAGAGCCGTATCACTCCTTCCCTTTTTGAAGATAGGTATCACATTTGCTTGTTTCCAGCATCTTGGAATCTCCCCTGACTCCAGTGACTTTTTAAATATGATACTTAGTGCCACTGATATTGAGATTGCGCATTTTTTAAGCACATGAGGGGATATGTCATCAGGACCTGTAGCTTTATGAACATCTAAATCCATCAGCGCTTTGCATACCTCTGTGGCTGTAAGGTTGATGTTCTCTAATACCGGCCCTTGAGCTTCTATCTCTGCAATCTGAGGGGGTGGGGTATTTTCTACTGTAAATACTGACTGAAACTCCTTGTTCAATTCTTTGCAGATCTCTTCATCCGTCTCAGTGATGCTTCTATCCGCTCTCTTTGGCCCTAAAACCTGTTCTTTTACCTTCAGTTTTCCTCTGATAAAGCTGTGGAAAAGCTTGGGATTTTCTTTAGCCTTCCTGGTGATGTCCCTCTCATAGTCTCTCTCTGCCTCTCTCCTTTTGCTTAGGTAGCCATTTCTTGCTCTTTTGTAGGTTTGCCAGGCATTTATGTTTTTTCTCCTCCTATACCATTTCCAGCATTTGTCTCTCCACTCCTTAGCTCTTTTACACCCATTATTGAACCATTTTTCTCTGGCATGAATTACACCTACTTTGTTGACAGGTATGCAGCAATCTACTATCTTCCCATATTTCTCACAAAAGATGTCATACATTTCTTGTACAGATTTCTTGTAAAATAAGGTTCTCCAGTCAATAACTGCAAAAAGGTCATTCATTTTGATGTAATCTCCTTTCGTATAGTTCCTCCTCATGTCCTCAGTGCCTCTACTCTCAGCAGAATATCTTCAATGATATACTCCAACAACAACACACAATGGTCACTCTTTCCAATTGGTGGTTCATACTCAATTTTTTCAATATCCAACACATTATCTGTGAATACTAGATCAAGTAGTGATGGCTCATCCCCACCCCTGGCCCTCGTTGGTTCCATTACATGTTGGTGTAGGAAATTCCCTTGTACGCAATCTAGGAATCTTGCCCCGAATGAGTCCTCACCGCTGTGTGGGTCAAGATTTATCCAATCTATCTCTTTATGATTAAAATCTCCCATAATCAAAATCCTACATTTTTTTTTCCCGTGCCATGTTAATAACTGAGTTTATGACTTCAACAGTACTTATATGACTTTCCTCATAAACTTCTAGCCTATTCTGGTTCTTTGGTGGGTTATATACAACAGTTATTATAATGCTCTCTGACCCAGTAGTTATGCGAGCAACAAGAAATTCCTTGAACTCACTTTCTATAGCAAAGTTTATTCTTCAACTTGAATCCTTTCACTTATGAGCAGTGCTATCCCTCCACCAGTCCTCTCAGATCTTTCAACCCTTTGTATTCTGAAGCCCTTAGGAAAAACTGTGACAGTGTTTATGTCCTCACTCAACTTAATCTCTGTAATTGCTAATATATCTGCCTTACTGTTGTGAATCCTATCATTTAATTCTACTGCCTTACCAGCTAATCCATCAGCATTTGTGTATAACAACCTTAATGAGGCCGCATCCCCTGATCTTCTGTCATTATCTTCTTTATCTCCCCTTTGTCTGGAAGAACACTGAAATGAAAATTTTTCTTCTCTTCTTCATTTCTATCATCATTTAACTTTCTTGCCTCTTGCAACAAGTTTTTTATCATTCCCATCTCTTCCTGTGTTCTGTATCGTCTAATGAACACTTCTTTGAATTCTTAGAGGTCTTTTAGACTTTTTTTTCTTAACAATATTTCCCTACATGTTTCCCCTCTCTCAAAGGTTACTTTTGTTGGTCTCAGCTTTCTTTCCCTCGAATATTTACCTAGTTGGTGTATGTTTACAATATCCTCAGGACCACAAACTACTCCAAGCTTTCTTATCAGGTCTACAACCCTAGCTTTATTTTCTTCAAGTCTCCCCTGCCATGTTGGCTCCTGGGATTCGCTTATGCCTGAGATTACCACTGTCTTCTCCTTATCAAGTGCCTGTTTGATGAGTGGATTTGCCCTTTCCACCACAACGTCTTTCATTTTTTCGATTACTGTCTCTTTATAGTCAACTGTTTGTATGTTTTCCAGTGCCACCACCTTTACAGCCTCTTTTACTGCCACATTCCCCTTTAGTGCATCAGCAAAGGAAGTTTCATGGAATCATTTTCCATATTCAGCTCCTGGAACTCGTTTCTGAACTGTTCAATGTTTTCCTTAATCTGGACATTCCAAGCAGCAATCTCGTCTCTCTCAGAAGAGAGCAGTGAACTAACATTTAATTCCTTTAGGCTGTCATTCAGCTGTTTGTTTTTATCTTCTTGGTTAGAAATTCTAGTTTCTAGTTGACTCTTTTCCCCTTCCAGCTTCTTTATTCTTTTTTCTAGTTCCTTTCTCTCCTGCCCTCGTGCTTTATTTGCTTCCTCCAAAGATCTTATTTCCTCTCTGAGTGTTTCATTCTCTTTCATTTCTCCATCCATATTCCGAATTTTTTCATCGAGGCTTATAACCATTGCCTCTAAATTCTTGATTTTCTGTTTAAGTCTCCTAATGGCTACCCCTCCTCCCGACCCATGGGTGGGAGAGGTTTGGGACAGAGATGGCCTCATTTTTATGTTCTCCCTCTCACAGAATATAGAAAGAAGAAGAGAAAGAGAAAAAAAGAGAAAAACTTTTATTTAAGCTTCACACAGAATTTTTATATCTCCATATAAGTGCTATTTAGTGACTCAATTTATCTCTTTTCTGGTAACACACATCTTAACTTAAAAATTTGACTATGGTAATTTAAGGATAAAAAGAAAAAGAAAAAAATGCAACAAAACAAAAGTCAAATCTGAAGGAAAATTCAAATTTGTGTCTGAGGAGGCACCCACCTGTTTCTGCTATATATTCTTCCTAACTGAAAAACTCACTTGCTAACCAAGATATGTTATCACAGGATTAGAATGTACATTTAACTCAATATATATACATAATAAAAAAAATAGTAAAAGAGAAAGCTAAAAGAAAAGAAAAAAAATGAAGAAAATAAGACAGCTGTACTACTTGGCAAATTAACTCAGTACAGTTGACAGGTGTATATTTGGTATTTATTTAATTATTCAATTATTTTGAGTATCAAACTATTAACAAGTTAATATAAATGGGAAGGATACTGATTTTAACAATATATGGAACCACAGGACCAGGTAAACGGCTTTAGAGCTTTCCCCAGTTTACACAAAAAATTAGGTAATGTGATGTGATGGCTTCACCTCTGGCAACTGTTCTAAATTTCCTTCAAGGCAGAACAGGACAGCAGCTTCTCTCTCCCCTCACGAAAATGTTCTCAATTTTTTCCTTTAATATTTTGGACAGTCTCGTCATAAAACAAATATAAGTTTTGTACTCACAATACTCTGCAGGATTTCAGATTTAGGGAAATTATGGTAAAGATTTCCACTAAGCACTTAGTCACTCAAAAACACAAGGAAAAATTTAAGTCATGAAGAGGAAGTGTTACTGCCGCGTGCGACTGTGTGTGTGTGTGTGTGTGTGTGTGTGTAGGCTATAAAGAGGGCATGAGAAACTTTCAAAATTAAAGTGGTGCTAGGACGGGCAAAGAAATAGGACCTGGGCACCAAGAAAACATTAAACACAGAGAAAAAGAGAAATGGAGTGTTGTGACTTGTCACATATTCGGTGTAGATGTAGCCATAGGGAAAAAAAACAGTAACTGAAGGAAAACTAGTATCGAGGTGTCCAGGCTAGGTTTATATAAAAACTAAAGGATCTTCAATTGTAGTATCGCCGCAAAATTATTATTATTATTATTATTATTATTATTATTATTATTATTATTATTATTATTATTATTATTATATATATATATTATATATATATATATATATATATATATATATATATATATATATATATATATATATATATATATATATATATATATATATATATATATATATATGGATAAACTGGAGAAGATGCATCTCAATGCTGTCAACTCAAGAGGGCACTATTCATGATTGGCTAACTGTAGATAACCTAACCTAACCTAACCTAATAAACCCTAACCTAATCTAATCTAACTAAGGTGCTCTATCTCCAGTTGCTTAATTATGAGATGCAGTATCTCCAGATGGCCAATTGTGAGCAGTGTTTTCTCCAGCTGACGGTGCTCAGGTGCGTCTTCTCTACTTTAACATTGGAGTTTAAATAAAATTTGGGACTTTGGAGAACGGACATTATTTATGAAGTCTTCTTATAAAAACAGTTGATAAGCATCAAAGCCTAGTGGTTGTCTACATTTTAGTTCTCGGTCTAAGGCAGCCGTGATGGGTGACTTATGGCTGCCTGCCACCGACTGGGGGCTCTTGCTTCTACTAGGAATTGCTCTTGTTCTTAAAATGATTCTAATACTGATTTTATACCACACCTCTAACAAGCTGTGAGAATTAAAAGGGGGGCAGAGATGGGAGGGCCTTCTATATGTGCCATGAGAAATTAAATTTGTAATTTAGTTTTTCAAGGTTAATGCCCAGAACATATGGTGTGGGTATGACTAGTGCAATGCTTGTTCCACTGCTGGAGTTTTAGGCCTAGTTTGCCAACTAGCCTTGCTTCAATTTACACCTCAAGTCCAAATCAAATCCTATATTTTTCTATGAGTGCAACACCGGGACAGGCAAAAATCTTCCCCCATCGATAAAGGCCCAAGCACTAGAAAACACCAAGATGAAGGAAAAGAAAAAACTCATGGACACGGCAGAGACGAGGTAATGATACACAAAGGAAAAGGACAGACTGAAAAAATAGTCGAAGCACTGAGGACCCAGAGATATGGAGGATTAGGCCCTGAGATGACGATAGATCCGATTTTTGAAGGAAAATAGATTATAAGAAATTGGAAAGACAGAAGGAGGAAGAGTGTTCCAGAGTCTGGAGGTAAATGGCAAGACGCAGTCACTGCACCGACCAATCCGCGAGCTATAAATCTCCACACAGTACCTGTGAGATGAGGCTGCTTGGTGAGTGTTATGTGGCCTTGGCAGTGGGGGAGAGATGCAACTTGCCAATTCATCAGAGCAGTGATGGAAGTACTAGCAATAGAAAAGGGAAAGGGATGATACCATACGGCGAAGAGAGAGTGAATCCATATTAGAAGTAAGAGAAGGATCATTAATGAGTCTGACTGCCTTAGATTCAACCCTATCAAGAAGAGAAGTATAAGAAGAAGCACCCCAGATGTGTGAGCAGTATTCTAAGCAGGGATGGATAAGATCTTTATAGATATTAAGTAACTGTAAAGAAGAACAGTAATGAAGAAAACGAAACAGAATCCCCAATTTTTTGGATGCAGATTTAGAAATTTGGATTATCTGGATTCCTAATATGTTGATAGAATTAAGAGTGTAAATTTCGTTAGTTTCAAAGACAATAGAGCTATCAGGAGGAGAAGAAGATAAAGAGATAGCCAGAAAATGTCTTGGAGGCATTAAATTTAACTAATTTTGGATGCCCCACTCAGATACCCTCTGCAAATCAGAGTTGAGAGTAGAAGACAGAGTGATATAAGACTGACACAAGTAGCAGATGAAGGTTGTGAAGAAAAAGCAGAGGAAAAGTGAAGGGTAGAATCGTCAGCAAAGGCGTGAAAAAGAGAGAAAGATGGGAATTGTAGATGATCATTGATGAAGAGAAGGAACAGAGTAGGTGAAAGAACAGAGCCCTGTGGAACACGACTGGTAACAG
>JAXCGZ010004572.1:0-40561 GCA_037179515.1 Halocaridina rubra
AGTTTTATTTTGACATTTTACATTGCAATTTGTAATTAGATTAATTATCATGTAATAGCCTGATTTTAATCTCATTATTATCCTCCCATTGGGTAAACGAAGTGTATGTATGCATATTTTAATGTGTAAATTTTTTGATTTTGTGCTTTGCAAATTTCATTAGTTTTATTTTGACATTTTACATTGTAATTTGTATTTAGATTAATTATCATGTGTAAATTTTTTGATTTTGTGCTTTGCAAATTTCATTAGTTTTATTTTGACATTTTACATTGCAATTTGTAATTAGATTAATTATTATGTAATAGCCATTTTTGATGGAATAAAGTTTTTGACTTTGACTTTGACTTTGACTCTCTCTCTCTCTCTCTCTCTCTCTCTCTCTATCTTTTAAATCTCATCTTTTAAATCACCTACTTAATAAGTGATTTTAGTCTCATTATTATCCTCCCATTGGGTAGACGAAGTGTACGTATGCATATTTTAATGTGTAAATTTTTTGATTTTGTGCTTTGCAAATTTCATTTGTTTTATTTTGACATTTTACATTGTAATTTGTAATTAGATTAATTATCATGTAATAGCCATTTTTGATGGAATAAAGTTTTTGACTTTGACTTTGACTTTGACTCTCTCTCTCTCTCTCTCTCCTCTCTCTCTCTCTCTCTCTCTCTCTCTCTCTCTCTCTCTCTCCTCTCTCTCTCCTCTCTCTCTCTTCTCTCTCTCTCTCTCTCTCTCTCTCTCTCTCTCTCTCTCTCTCTCTCTCTCTCTAACATTCTATTCTACCCAATCCCCCACACTCTCTTTGTCCCAGCCAACTAGGGAGGGGCACTTTTACACAGTTATTAAAAGTAAATAAACCAACAGATGTACAAACAATGATGAGCCCTTAATAATAATAATAATGATGATGATGATACTACTGTCCACAATCATCATCAAAGGAAAATTATTGTTGCCAATAATAATAATAATAAGATCTAAGCAGAATTATTGGAATAGACATCATGAAAATAATGCAGAGGTATATTAAAACCCAGCAGAGAGCTGGATATTCATTACACATCTTTTATAATCCCTTCACATCTGACAGGTCATTACACTCTCCATCTCAGTTTCTCTTTACAACCTGATAAAGTCTGCTTTATTTTATCATTTTTTGGTCCATCCTGGTGTCACAGTAATCTTAAATTTTTTTTTTCCTCCCCCCCCCCCCAAAAAAAAAAACCACGATACAGTGAGAACGCGAACCAAGAAACGCGAATAACCGGGGGAACACTGTAATATGATTCGCCATGAGCGTTATAAAGTAGAAAAGAAACGTGTCAGATCCCTCATTGATATAAGCAGTAAAAACTCTTACCAACAACATTTTAATGACTTTAGACATGATACAGCTGCAACTTGGAAAGTGATGCGAAGAATGATACCAAATGGAAATTCTACCTCGGAAAGTTATGAAAATATTACGGAGTTGAAAGACAAAGCGGAAAACTAATAACGTATTTTGCTAACGTTGGGAAAATACATATAAGAAAACGCATGTAAACATAATTTATTTAAATGACAATTCTGCCAATGTAAACTTAAGAGATTACTTCAAGATCAATCCTGTCGATTGTGCTGCCCTAATTCTTACCATAAAGAGCCTAAGAAACTCTGGCTCTTATGGTCCAGACAGTATACCATTTCAGTTAATTAAAGATGCTCTACCCATGATTGTATCTTAAATTCTAGCTATTGTAAACACTTCCATTGTTACTAAAAGGTTTCCTGACTCTTGGAAAAAATCACATGTCGTCCCATTTCCCTGCTGCCTATTTTCTCTAAACCATTAGAAAAAATTGTTGCATGCCAACTAATGTTATATCTAGAGACAGACTATTAGCTATTAAGCAACTTGGTTTCAGACTGAAACTCTCGACGGGACTGCACTGCTCAAAGTTACTTATAGAATTTACAATAATATAGATAGGAAAAAATCTTTCTGCTTGTATTATTAGACTTATCAAAAGCCTTCGACAGTGTAAACCATGAAATTCTTATTAATAACTGTACTAAATATTGACTCGACCTGGTTTAGAGAGTATCTGTCTAATCACAGACAATCTGTCCGTCTTAACAGCATTATCTCTACTCCAAAAAATTTATCATTTGGTGTTCCACAGGGATCAGTCCTTGGTCCTAACCTCTTCTCCATTTACGTAAATGATCTATCCTGTTTCATTTCTTACTGTCTAATTGTGCAATATGCAGATGTCACTCAGCTATTCCTTAGTGGTGATATTGGTAATCTCCCAGAGCTAACCTTAAGAGCAGAAACGCTCTGTCAAAAATTAAAACCTATTTTAAAGAAATTGGGTTATTAATTGACGAAAGTAAAACACAATGCATGTTTAGCGGTTCAAGATACCATATAGCACAAATTAAAAAAAAAATAAAATAAAGAATAAAATTAATTTTTGTGGTAAAATTACACCTAGCAAAACAGTAAAATATCTAGGAATTCACTTTGGTAACTACATGTTGTTTGATTCCCATATAAAGTCTACAAAAAGGTTACAGGAATACTAATGAACTTATCACGTATATAAGACAATTTTGAGACTACCACTCGAATAACGGTTGTTGAATCTCTAGCCCCAAGTCACATTAATTATTGCACAACTGTGTGGGGAGCTACCAATAAGATGCAGATGAATAGAATACAGAAGCTTATTGATTTTGCAACTTGAGTTGCCCTGGGAGGAATAAGAAAATATGACCACATCACACCAGCTCTCCACAAACTTGGGTGGCTGGTTATAATGTATTACTGTCTATATATGTGCTTTTGTAATTATACAAAATATGTAAACACTGGTTTGTTTTGCAAAATATATATTTTACTATTCATATGTATTGTGTTAAAATTTTATGCCAGCTAAGTGGCTGGATATGTCTTGGAAAGTTGAGTACTATTCTTTTTTGAATCTATTGTATTGGAGGCTTGGTTTTTCAAGTATTATTATTATGGTTTTTTTTTAATATTTTATTTTTATCTTAAAATATCCTGCTGAAGTCAGCACAGTAGGATATTTTCTCCTGTTGGAAAAATTTATTAATCTTTATCTAGAACCAACGGCATGTTTGACCAATAGAGAATCTTTAGATAAAGTTTGCAAAGATCCATGACTCTATAAGTGTAGTTTTAGACGAGCAGAGAATTTCTAAATAAAGCTACAAGGACTTACAACTCTATACTACAATAACCAAACTTGTAGCTGGTCAGTCACACAGCTTCTGTTAAAGAGTAAAGACTATTATAATAATGCAAAAAGGTTTTAGGAATTATCCTCTTGTATATTACAGTGCTGTTGTGCGAATTTTTTTTTATCTTGTATATTGTTACAGTACTGTTGTGCCAATATTTTTTGTTAATACTGTACAGAATTATGTAATATTCAGTGCAGTCCATTATTAAAACTTTTGTGTAGAATTTTTTTTTATTATTACTTTTTCTTTCGAACTTATCAGTTGTGAAACTATATCTTTATATACTAGTATGTTTTAAACCTTCATGGCTCTTTGTCTGTATACTCAATGTGTTTTACATTGGTTTTTACCAGTATTGTAAATGCTTTTGTGTAAATAGAATTTTAATTTATTATGTATTGTTAATAATTGGTTACTACGAATGTTATATTCATAAACTCCTAATATCTTAAATTACTCTGGTAGCGACTTTTGGAAGCCCTATTAGCTCAGTAGTAGAATGCGCTAGTTGGAATGCAAGTAATGCGGGTTCGATCCCACCGCAGGTCGTTAGGGAATGCATCCAACTTTAATCCTCCAGCTACAACGTGTCTGAGTCCACCCCCATTTGAATGGGGATTACTTGTAGCATGTAAAGGTGTTCTTTGGAAAAAACTTTTCCCTAAAAGTTCTTTTCTGAATACTCCATTTACAGTACTCCACATAACAGAACTCTCCCACTCTCGATATATCATCATTTCATGTCTACCATGTGCTGTACTGTCTGACTTATGGACTCATCAGTTTAACATGAAGTGGTGCGAGTAAACCAGCTGCAGCTATCTGGCCTCCTGGCAGAAGAACCTTTCTCAGTGAGAACCTGGGGAGGCAGTGACTTCATTGTAGATCCAGCCTCTGGAGCTGCAACTCTGAAGAGGAATACAAAAGAGGTCAAACTGTCACAACTAACCCCTGCCCCTCACGGGACACAAGAACCTGGGACAAGCTTTGGTCACTCGGCAATGACCTCGTCTCTCAACACAGCACATACTCTTACACAATTTTCTTCACCAAGAAATGACTCCCCAGTGGTCATTTCTCTTAAGACTCCTTCTAGCTGGAGACAATGATAACAACTCAGGAAACACAGTTTGAAAGACTGCATGGCAAACAATCACATGAGCCACCAAAATTTCATGCACTCCTTGAGAGCTCTGGAGGAAATCCCAAGATTGGTAGCAGTCTTTCATAGGAACTCAGGGCTGTTCTGTCAGGCAGCTCAGAGAGCAAAACCGTGTGGATGACTCAAATGGAGCGGGAAATTATGGCAGCTCTTATCCCATAAGATTTACTGGGAGTGATTGAGGTATATATATATATATATATATATATATATATATATATATATATATATATATATATATATATATATATATATATATATATATATATATATATATATATATATATATATATATATATATATATATATATATATATACCGTGGCTCAGGCGGTAGCGTTCGCGACTCTGAGGCAGCAGCAGGTCGAGGGTTCGCGCTCTGCCACAGTCTGAGGTTAGCAAGGGCATGCATGCAGGGTAACGATTACATTTGCCAAAACAAGTCCTTCGTAAGAAGGCAACATTCCTAGACCTTGGTAGAAAAGGGAGTCCGTGACGTAAAACTTTGATGGGGATATATATATATATATATATATATATATATATATATATATATATATATATATATATATATATATATATATATATATATATATATATATATATATATATATAAAACACTTTAAGGGTAAGTAAGACCGAGGAGCTGATATAAAGGCTTTGACAATTACTTCATGTCAGTGCCCTATTAAAACTTATACCAGAGAAAAAGAAGAAGAAGCATGTAAACAAAGTTGCACACCCTCGGCAAGAGCTCTGGGGTTTAAACAGAGTAAATTCTTTTGAAATTGCTTCTTGACGTGCAGTAGTTACCGTGCTGGTATCTTCCTCTTACGAAAGAAGACAGAGAACGAAAAATTGCAATGAACGAATATTAAAGAGTTCTACAGTACCGGAGGAGTTACGTTTGGCTGGAATGAGACTTGGATTTAGCGAGGAGTTAACAGGCAATTGGTGTGGTCGTCCACCTGTTTTCTGTATGGTAGCGTTCAAGTTTGTTGATTCCTATATTGCCGACACCTATTAATCTGATTGTATTACTAGTATACTATACACAGGTGATTGCAGGGATGGATTTAGGTTAGGTGGTTGATACACTGATTTGAATACGAGTCGGCAAAAGTGGGCGCTGCAAAATTAGAATCGGGAATCTGGTATTCCTCTTCAGTATATCGTGTCCCAAGCTAATATTGCTACCGCTACCATGTAAAGAGTTGAAGCATGGCTTCAGTAATCATGATGACACTTCTTGGCCTGGTAGTGCTCACTGTTAGAGAGACAGGTAAGAAATATATATTTATGGTACCGTAGATGTGTTGAAAGTTTTCATGCAAGATATAGGCGTAGCGAGGTGACCGGGAATCTCCCTCTCCACAGTTTCTTCACAAAGAGTAAAGGTATGGCTTTGACACGGCTATCCCCCCATTTAAGGGGGATTATGGTTTGGGTGGGAGATGGGGCTTAAGATTGGTTATGCTGTCGTTTCAAGTAATTATGCTCATATTTAGAAGAGTAATTAATGTATTTATTTACTATTACACCCGTCTCATCCCCGTACTATTATATGCTGTTTAAGTAGGTCTCTATATTGTGAGATTTTGTGTGTTTTGAATGACATATACATATTGAAGCTGCTGAATTGTAGTTTAGTAAGTCTAAAAGTAGTTTGGTAATTTACTTATGGAGAGTTCTTGGTGCTGAGTTTGGTGAGTTAGTGGCAGTGAGGGTCATTGGAGATCTAGTCGTTGAGCAGAGAGGTTGTGTTTTTGATGACTTTTTTGTCTAATGCCCTTTGATGGGATCAAACCCGCGTTAGTTACATCCTGACTCATATGTAATACCACTGAGCTACCTAATACCATAGTTATTTAACGTTGCATTGTTGTTCAAATTATATGCATCTAATTATTGACTGTAGTTACACTATGTACTGTACAGAAATTCTTCCAGATTATCTTACATTGGTGTTATTTTTGTAAATCTGTCTATCTGTATACAAAAGGAATATTCCCCCTTGTAATGTTTGGCTGAGTCAAACCAAAAATACTTGAATCTTTGTGGGAAGAAAATACAAAGGAAGGGATTCCCAGTTGGGCTGAAAGGGTCTGGAGGTGCCCCCTTGCTTCGCCCCATTTAGTCGACCTTTATCAATACAGTATAGATCTATATATCCTATTATTGCAAAGAGCTTTATAGGTAAGGCGGATGGCCGAGTCAGTGCAAAATTATTTGACTCATTGTGGAAAGACAATATTGAGGAGGGGTTTCCCAGTCCCTGTGCTCCACCTCATTTAGTTAAATTTTATAAATCTAATAAAGTTCTGTATATCTCCTTGTTGCAGAGGGCTTTATAGGGAGAACGTGCCTATCCAACAGTTCCTGCTCATCTGATAAAGATCACTTGATTACTAGACGAGAAGTTGTGGAATACTGTAGCGATGGGATCTGTATGTGCGCACCCCACGTCGAACTGAGATATCGCAATAATTTAGAACCACAGTGCCATGAATTTTTCTATTGTAAGCTTTTTCTTAGAAGTTTGTTTGTGTCAGGTGCACATATGAAATTCTTTCAAAATGGGTATTGTATAGGAATATTTTCCTTTTTTCATCATATCCCATTAGACCTTATACTTGAATATAAACTCATTTTGTAAATTCTTCCTTACCTTTAGCTAATTCTTTTTCAGTATCTCATTGAAGTTTTTTTATATATATATGTGCTAAGGGTATTTTATGTATTCATACAATGTTACTTAAGGTAATATTTACTTATATAATTAAGAATTGTTTTAATCCTAGGAATGACTGATTATTCTTGTTCGCTTTAAGTGACAATGTATGATGTGGTATATATATTTCGCTGAGGTACATACGCTTCCCTACTTATGTAAAACCAAGTTCCAGACATTCGCAGATACAAGCAAAACTGCCCATTATCTACTCATTTATTTATGTATGTATTACTGTACTATACTGTATTATGACATTATTATTTTTTTTGTATAAAAATTCATTAATAATGTATACTTAAAGTTTTATGTAGTAGTTAAGTGTCATTAGCGTAAATACTGTACAGTACTGTATATGTATGTACAGTACAGTACTTTTTTTTTTTTTTACCTAATCACAACTTACGAACAGACTTTTGGAACCTATCTTGTTTGTAAGTAGGGAAAGTGTTTGTATATGTAATCATATATTGTAATTTACTTCTTAAATAAATTGTATGAGTCATTAAGGTTTGATAGGCCTGATAAACCTGCTTTATTGATGAGGGCCATTATCTTCAATTGCAGCACTCTTAATGTTAAGTGATGGTTGCAAATTGGGGGATCCTTTGTCCTGCTCGCAGAACGAAGAATGCGTAAAGTCCGTCAATGCCTTCTCCGGTTTTCTGAAAGAAGAACAGTGTCGATGCAAGCAAGGCTATATTAGAGTCGGAAGCGACTGTAGAGAGGGTAAGCTGTGAAACATATTATTGTTGTGTTTTTTTTGTGTCACCATTAATCTCCATTCGAATGGGGGTGGACACAGATATACTGGAACTGGAAAATTAAGACTGGATGCCCTTCCTTGTGTCCTGAAGTGGACTCAAACACGGGTTTGTCATATTTTGAGTCAAGCGATCTAACCACTGTGTTACTACGGTCCCATAATAATGTTGTTGTTGTTTGATATTTTTTGTGTCTGTAATCCTCATTCGAATGGTGTTAGACACAGACAGGTTGGAGCTGAGTAGTTAAGGCTGGATACCCTTCCTAATGCTCTGCAATAGGCTCTAACACAAGTTTGACACTTCCCAAGTCAAGCATTCTAATCACTCTGCTACTGCGGCCTGAGAGATGTAAGGATATATATTATATATGGCGGGGTGGAGATGCATACTGTAAAAGATAGTCTTTTTTCTAGTTTCCTTAATAGGATTTTATACTTTTGAATTGTCATGCTTCATATTATATTACTTAAGAAAACATAGTGCAATATAACTCGAAAAGAGAATATAGACTTTGTTTTCTTTGAATTTTTATTTATATAAATGAGCTATTGTAGTCATTATACTCTCCCTTCCACAGTAACATTAATAGTGTGTATGCTTAGGAAGCGATTGATACTGGTTCCGTTCTGGCATGGGATGGTAGGAAGGCCATCCAACCTTAATATCCCAACTACATGTCTGTGTCCACCCCTATTCGAATGGGGACTAATTGTAGAACAAAAAAGGTGTATTATATTACTCTCCATTGCCAAGTAGTAGTAGTTTTTTTTTTTTTTTTTTTTTTTTTTTACACCAGGACGGGCCAAAAAAAATCATAAAATAAAACAGCCCTCATCGGGCCTGGGCACGAAGAATACATAAAGTAAAGAGAAACAGAGATGGAGAGTGTAATGACTTGTCAGATGTGAAGGGATAATAAAAGATGTGTGATGAATATCCAAGAATATTCAGTGTAGCTGTAGGCATGGAATAAAAACCGTAACTGTACCAAGTGTTTTTGACATATTGAAAGCCCTAATCCTCCTGCTCCAATATGTCTTTGTCCACCCCCTTTCAGAAGGGGACTAAATTTGATACTTAAAACGGGTGCATTATATTACTTTATATTGTTACGTAGTAAGAGTCTCTTTGACATATTAAAATCCTTGATTTTTCATCTGCAACATATTTTTGTCCACCCCTAATCAAATGGGGACTAATTTTGACACTTAAAACAGTGCATCTATTTTAATCTCAAATGCAATGTATTAAGAGTGTTTTTGACATATAAGCCTTAATCCCCTGGCTCCAGCAGGTCTGTGTCCACCCCCAATCTAATGGGGGCTAATCGCAGAACATAAAGCAGTGCATTATATTACTCACTATCCTTTCAGCTCATCACCAACAACTCCTCGAGTCTTGCCACACTCCGTACTCTGGACCAGTTTTCTCTTGTGATTTAAACAAGAAGAGCTTTTGCAAAAGTGGGAAATGCATTTGTTTTGAGTAAGATTTTTTTTTCTTTTTTTTTTTACTGAATTCTATTTTTTTATGTGTACCAATTTATTTGCTCCTCTATTTAGAACTTTATTTGCATGTTCGTTGTTCCTTTTATGAGTATTGAAAGTTTTAGGTCAATCATCGAAATATATGGATATTGTGGCGCAGTGGTAGTGACTGGGACTGGTGAAATACTGGCTGCAGGTTCAAACTGGGCCCCAGGGTTGGATTAGCTCTCTCTGTTTCATGTTGTTATCAAATAAATTGAAACATTAATTGGGGGGGTCATTAATTTCCTATAGCTCTACCTGATTATTCTGCCATTGTTTGGAGATCACTGTGTCCATGTGAAGATGTGGCTATATGGTAGGGATAGAGTTGGGCTCTAGTACTATCACTGTCCCTTTCCTCTGTCTTTCATTAAAGACCTTTGACCTTAAACCTACTTGCTGGTTTTTGCTCTGAAGAAAATATAAATGTACTTATATATTTATGGATATTTGGATACATTGGTGAGGTATAGAACTATTTAGGGTTTGTCCTGACAACTTGATGTTGTTTGCTGTTTTATGTATCACCTTTAATCCCCAATTGAATGAGGGTGGACACAGACAGGTTGGAGCTGTAAAAGTGAGTCTAGATGCCCTTCCTCCCACTTTGTGGTGGTATTGAACATGGGCTTGTCCAATCCTGTTTGAATGGGGTTTCAGAGCAACGCATAAAATAGCGAACAGTTAGGTGGAATAAAGAAAATACATGTAAGGTAACGAAGGTTAGATCTTTAATGTTTGCAACCACCATAATAGATTTACAGAAGAATGCATCTATTATGACAAGAATTACCTGTATATAATATGTTATTCAAGTTGAGTTGAATATCAGAATGCAGCATTTCACTGTATCATATACAGTTGTCACTTTGTAAGAGAGAAATTGCCTACACTCAAAACCCTTATATAATTATGCCTATGCTTTACATATAATCTATTCCCAACCTTTAGTATACTTTGAATTATGCCTAGTTTGCTGTACTCTACTTACGCTATGCCAAATACAATTTGAGATTTATGTAAAAACAGTAAATATATTCCTCTTGTAGATAAAATTTTATGAAATTTTCTCTTTTTTATATTGTCCAACTGTGTATATTCAAATCCGCATTATTTAAAACCATGTAAGATATGGGACAAGTGTGTAATATATGATACATTTTAAGACACCTCTGTATTTACGTAATGCCTCTCTGTTGCAATACTGCAGTCATCACTTTTATAAAACTGTTCATAGCAGATAGTCTTGTTATGTTTATGTTCACATGAGAGAGCGTATGAATTTGTTGTATGTTATTAATAATGATTTTATTTCAGGTCTTTCTATGCTAATATGGACAGTGGCAGATGTGAACCAATGTCTAGCTACATCCACAATTACAGTCTTGAAGGTAAGGAATTATATGAATGTTGAAGCTCTATAATTTCCTCTTTACTGCTTCCTAAAGTAGCGTAAAAGTTGACTAAACTGGGGTGGAAGAGCAGAGTATAAGAGAAAGAACTATGAGAGGTAGGGACTGCTCAACTCCTCACTTGGGGTGGACTGATTGAACTGGTAATCCCCTTTTTGTCTTTTTCTGCCACGTGTGATGGTAAAACAAGTGCAAATTTATTACTGCATGGTACTTTGCTTTCAGTCCCATTGGGGCTCTTTTTTTTTTTTTTATCACAACCTTATCTCTTTATTTGGTGTGGAGTGAGGGGACTTTGAATCCTCTCCTTTGTACTTTCCTCCCTCACTTATATGCAGATAAAGCAATTTGCAAAATTATCCATGTATAATACTTTGTTTTTGGTCCCTTGAGAGACTTAATTTTTTCTTATTAGTGTGTGACGCCTGGATGGACAAAAAAAATGGTCCTCCAAAAAGACATAAAGCAAAGATAGATAGAGATGGGGAGTGTTGTGACTTGTCAGATGTGAAGGGATAATAAGAGTTGTTTAGCAAATACACCTGAAATTCATTGTAGCTTAGTCATAGGAAACGAACTTTAAGTGAAAGGAGATTTAGCAGTGAGCTGTCCTGGCTGGTCTTCTTTGTTTACAGTCACATTAAAACTCTTTATAATTGCAACCTCTTTAACCGTAAAGAGTTAGTTTAGTGTTATGATTTCAGAATATCGTGTCAGACCTGGAGAATATTGCACAGAGGATCAACACTGCATTTATGGCCTGCACTGCAGGGAATTTTTATGTTCTTGTCCTGAGTAAGTCTAAGTACTTAAAACAGAATTTGCATTGCGCAATATTAGTATAATTACGGTTATCCCTCATCTTATACTGTTAATTAGTTCCGCCACTTCCCATGTTTTAGTATAATTACAATTGTCCCACATTGTACATTGTAAATTGGTTTCTCCAATTGTAAGTCAAAACCCTTATATAAGTGTTTCCATTCCCAACCTCCTGTATACTCTAAATTATGCCTGGATTATTCTACCTTACTTATACTTTGCCAAATAAAACTAAATTTATTTTAAAACAGTACTTTAGTTTGTTATAATGTATTTTTGGGGGACAATTTTTTTTATATTTTCCAACCGATTGTATTCAAAACCCCATTCTTTAAAACTGTATAAGATGAGGGACAACTAAAGTTGGTCAAGTAAGCTGGTAAACTTTTAAGATATTTCTGTGACTACTTGCATAAATAAACTGTATCCAGAAATTGTAAATAAATTTCTTTGAAATACTGATGATCAAATTTGACTTATTTTAAGCTTTAAAGAAAGTTATGTTCACGCAAAACTTAGTAAAGGAATACTCTATCACAAGATGTATAATCCAACAACTTTTATGACTTCATTTTATGTAAGAAATAGGAGTGAATGGAGTACAGTAATCTTTGGACGGATGGTTGAGGTGTTGCTATGTGATAAAGCGGTGGGGGTAATCCAGCAGTAGCTGTCGGACCTCGTTGCAGAAGATGCTCACTCGCTTGCTCTGTTTGTGACCTAACAGGATGGTGATGGAGGAATCACGGGTGTCCATTATCTCCAAAGAATTTGAGAGGAATGATCGAGGTATATTAGATTCTTGTGAATGTGTGTGCTTTAATTTGGCCAACCCCCTTACAAGGGGGATTGTTGCAATTGTATGTTTATGTACATAAATTTTATATGGATTTGTCTCTTTTACTTATATTTATAGGGAGTGCCCTTACAGAGAGGAGGAAGAAATATGCGATTGTGGGCCCTCTCCAACAGCTGACAAGTATGGGCCGGCATTTGTAGGTCTATTTCTTGGCTTGATTGTTTTGAGTTGTTGGTTCATGAAAATACGGAAGACTATTAAGACGTGAGTATCCCGAGATAATCTTCATTTACAGATAGTAATAAGACCGCAGTAGTGTAGTTGTTAGAATACTCAACTCAGGAGTGACAGACTCGCTATCGAGCCCACCGTGGAGTGTAAAGAAGAGCATCCAGCCTTAATTCCTCAGCTCCAGCTTGTCTGTGTCCACCCCCTTAATGGGGATGAATAGTGACACATAAAAAGTAAAATGAAAAATACATATACTGTACTGTACAGACTGATTTTCTCCTGAGGTGGGGAAAAATACCTTCTCTGGATTTCCCTCGCATCGTAAATTTTGACTAAATGGGGTAGAGTTAGGGGACTTGGAATCCTCTCTTCTGTGTTTTCCTCTTATATATCCTCCCAGATAGACAATGTGTTTGCTTTTTCTCTACCTTCTTCTCCAACATTAGGCTATAGGCTAAGTAAACTTAAATTTTAGGAACATATAAACAGTAAACCCATAGTGCTATAGGGTTATTCATTTTTATAAGACAACTCACCTAATGTTAGCTAACCAAACAATTTACGGGGTTATTTAACTTTACGTGGGGCTCTGTGATTTACATATGTTTACAAGATCCAAATATTTTTATAAATGTTCTTAAAATTTGCTGCAGTTTATGATACTTTTCAGCTTTAAGAAAAAGAGAAATGGAGCCTTTGATGACCTGGAAACTGTACCCCAAGACTCAGCAGCTGGTAACAATTACGATCTTAGCCCTGTAGACTCAGTAGCGAATAATGCTACCAATCCTTCCAGTGCGTTAGTCGTTCCTACTTCATCAGAGGATGGAAAACACTCGCCTCTCCCATTTCCTGGGGAATCCACAAAGTCTCTACCAACACAATATGAAGGAGATTTTCCTAACCCTTCACCCAAAATACCACAGTCATTTCCTTTTGGTATCAGTGTTCCTCAACCTTCTTACTCAGAGAAGCCTGTTGACAATACTTTAGGGCCTTATTTTGATAATTCACCTTCTGTTGAAGCATCCGCCCCCAGTATCTCTTCTGAAGGGGCTCTTTCTGCACCATCGTCTTATAATTTCAGTCCCACGTTCCTCTCATCAAATTCTGCAGGGCCTACAACTTCTGCAAATCCTTACCCTCTAAACCCAGCATATAATCCCTCTGAAACAAATTCCTCATTGCCCTACCCCATACAACCTTATGGTGTCACTCCTGAAATCAAACCTGGTCAAGAAAAAGACGAACCACCTCCTCCATACAATTTTTTATATCCGTGAATTTTCTTGGGGATTATTAGGCTTTTTTATTTTGGTTTTCAATGTTTTACGACCCTTCTAGTATCTAAATGGGTTCTAGTATCAAGATTGATGTAAAATAGCACTTAATGTCATTGCCATCTTTTCACCATGACAAGAATTGATAAGGCAAACATTTCTGCCTCCAGTGAGAGCCCTTTTTCATCGAGTTGATAAGAGTACAGAAATCAAGTGACTCTCTCCTGAATTTAATGGGTTATTTCATTATAGTAATGTCACATTAATGAGTAACTATGAGTAAAATCATATCAGATTTGAGACTGCATGGTTACTGTAGTATGTATGTAATGAGTTGAAGATACTGCAGTTTTCTTTGGGCGTGACAAGAATGGACTTGATAAAGATTGATTGTAGTAGAGAGACAGCTCAGGTAGGATAGTTTGACGTCATGGTGAGATAGGCAACACCAAGATGGTTTGAGCATGTGCTGAGGAGAGATGAACGGTACACTGGGAGAGAGATGCTAAGGTTGGAGGAAGGGGAGAGGTAAACCAAATAGGAGGTTTGTGGATATGTTGAGGGAGGACATGAGGGTGTGTGTGTGATGAAGGAGGACACAGGAGATTGAGCGACATGGAGACGAAAAATCTGTTGTGGCAACCCTAAAAGGGGGAAACCAAAATATTTGTTAAGGTAAGTGACCCTCAAGAATATTAATTACTATATACAGTATACTACATGTATTTAATCTTCTCATAAATGCAGCATTTTTTAATATATGTTATTACTACTGAAAATATTTTATTTTACGCATTTACCCCTTTATAAACTGATGCTAAAAGTGCTAGCATTATGTAAATACTTATCTTTTACTCAAGTCTACATTCAGGGCTAGTGGCCCTTATGTAAACTGTCGATGTTTGACGTTGCTACCTCATGCTTTTTGTTTATGTTTTGCCATCTTGTGTCTATTAATCCCCATTACGGGTGTGGACACAGGTTGGAGCTGCGAAAGTATGGCTTGGATCCCCTTTCTTACACCCCGCAGTGGGCTTAATCCTCATGTTGAGGGTTCATACCACAGCATTACCCTGGTCCCCTCTACCTCAAGCCAATTGTAATTATGGTAAAAGAGCACTGTCTACAGGTTATGTGTATTATAATGAAAAGACAGGCAAGTTTACTCCTCATTTAACTTTTTTTTTTTTTTGTGTGTGACACCGGGACAGGCAGAAACTGCCCTCATCAAACAAGGTGGTTACAATTGAGAAAAAAGGGGAGCCAGCAGGCCTCTGCCATATCCTTACTCCCAGTTCTTGCAGGATGGAGTCACGAGCCTTTAACTTTCTTATCCCTCTTATGCGTCATAATGAAGTGTATGTAGTATGTGATATATTTCCTCTCCCCCCCACTACTTGGAATAAATTTACAATTTAATATTGTTTATAATTATTGTTTACAGGTGACATTTTATTACTGATCTGTGGTTAACTTTGTAGACGTGGTAATTTATGTATGCTTAAAATTTATAATTAGCTTGTAAAATATGAACTATGTATACAGTAAAATAGGCTATATTACTGTATACTAAATGCATAATATAATTTTTTATAATAGGATATTCTCCCAGAGGAGGGAGCAAGTATACCTCCTCCATGTACCCTAATGCATTGCAAGTCGACTAAATGCGGCAGAGCAAAGGTACTGGGAATCCCCTCATTTATATTGTCCCCCAAAAGTGAAAAATTTTTTGCTTTGACTCATCCAACCCCTTTATAAGGAGGATTATTTTATATATATATATATATATATATATATATATATATATATATATATATATATTATATTATATATATATATATATATATATATATATATATATATATATATATATATATATATATATATATATATATATATAAGATATTGTGTATTTTATGTTCTAAGTATTTATTCATACTTCGAAATGTGTTTGTTACTCTGGGATGACTGAAATATGTAATATCTACAAGGCATTCGGTAACTGGAGTAGAATTTATAGTCACATTATGGCAAAAAGTTAAATTTCAGCTTTAGTCACTGTATTTTGACAGTAGCTTTATCGTCTTGTTTTTATTTGTTAAGTTTTATAAAATTTAATCGGTCACTATCTTCTGTTTTTCCCTTTTCTCACCCAGTTGCTTCCCCTGCAGGAACCATATGGTTTATAGTCATTGACTTTTTCCAGCTGGGCTTGCTGCTTGGCTAATAATAATAACAACTTGAATTAATACTCTGAAGCAGTTTTGTTCATTGATGCCATTGTATGTGGTTGCAATTCACAATATTTAGACCATTTTAGTGTTATGATACTGACGTTAGTAGTGTGTAGTACTTATGCTCTATAACAACCAGTATTTGCTGGATGTAATGCAGGAATTTATTTTTTAATGTTGAGGGATTTATGGCTGAATACCCTTCCTAAAGCCCCACACCATCATATTCTGCTTGAGACAATGGAGTGACCACAGCTAATATAAAAAAAAAAAATGGACTTCAACACACCCTGCCCATCTTTACCATCATGTATTTCATAAGGAGTAAAATATTACGATTATAGGAGGACAGGAATGTTTGTTCTTCCCTCCCTCTTCCTTATTGTCTGCTCTCCTGACACAGGAAGTGCAAGGGTAGATTTCTTTTCCTCTGTCACCAAGGATATCACTTTTACTTACCTTCTATAAAACACAGGAAATACAATATTCAATTTATCTTTCATCTCCAGGTATAGGCAGCGTCCAAAGTACAGGATCACCTTCCACAGCTGCAAATCAGATTAAGTGGCCAAGCAATATAAAAGAGGAACAGCAAAAGGCCAAACTACCATTGCCCATCACATGCACAACCTCTCAGTATTTGTCCTTCCAAATCCACCCATCCCCCTGAAGACCGTGTCCACCTGGCCAGGCTTCGAATGTTGGGCACCACCCTGAACATTAACGCTATCAGAAGAGACTGGACGACTCTGTCGGTGATGCTTGTCCAGAATGTAACACATCTCTGAATATAAGCAAACCTTATCGAAGACAGCACTGCACACAAGCACATACACCAGCAAGACAACACAACATTTCATCAGATTTCTATGAGAAAGCCCGGGATCAGCAGTGGCCATCCTTAGGGATGTGTAACTGGTAGGCTTGGCAGCTTGAGGAACAATAACATGATCTTAAACACATTAAAATTCAGGAAACAGTAGAGTTTCTTGTATGTTATTTGTTTCACAGTTTTCCAGGTGTAATTATTTATATTCCGTTTGGAATGTACAGTATTGTCAAATTCTTTCCTTCAGAGGCTTACTCTGGAATACATTTTATATATTGGGCTTTAGTAGAATTAAGTTCACAAAAGTTTTCCTGCAAGTAAAAAATGCTCTCTTGCATTAGAAGTTATCCGACATGTACAGAAAAATATAATGACTTGATGGTTTCTCATTACTTATGAAATTGTTTAAAATTGCGTTAAATCTGTAAACAACCATTTTAGGCAGTTTACCAGAGCTCATTTTTGTTCAAGTTATTTTGTACTGCAAATAAGTAATTTACAAAACTTACAGCTTTAGTTCCACCCAACAGTGATTTGTTACAGTACAAGTATAGACACTCCACAACTTACGAACGAGTTAGGTTCTATAAGTCCGTTTGTAAGTAAAGTTGTTCGTAAGTATGTACTGTACAGTACTTAGGCTAAAGACACTTTACTAATAAAACATAAAGTATACAGTCTTAATGAATTTTAAAACGGTAGTAATAATGTAATAATGCACTATAGTACAGTAATACATACATTAATACATGGGCAGATAACGAGTTAGGTTCTATAAGTCCGTTTGTAAGTAAAGTTGTTCGTAAGTATGTACTGTACAGTACTTAGGCTAAAGACACTTTACTAATAAAACATAAAGTATACAGTGTTAATGAATTTTAAAACGGTAGTAATAATGTAATAATGCACTATAGTACAGTAATACATACATTAATACATGGGCAGATAACGAGTAAAATTTTGTTCACATCTGTGAATGTTTGTAAGTTGGGGATCTTCTGTATTAACATTTAAATCTTAGTGTCACTGATTGAAATTAGTCACTATGTTTGTTTACTTTTATGCTTGTACATGATAATTCCACTCTTTCATTGATATAACTTACCAGCGCCAAAAATCAGTGCAGCTGACGAATCCCACAGACCTGAGTAGTTTTTATGGCAAATATTAAAAAAGTATGCCATTTGAAGTCTTCATTTTATTGCATGTAATGATTCCCAGATACTGTATTCTTAAAGTATTCAGAGTAAATCTTCCAATTTTTCTGTTCAGTTAGGTGTCTAAGTTGCTGTTGTTCCCTAAACTCACAAGATGGGCATTTAATGAGAAAGTATATTTTTTCTTCACATGTCAAGGAACTCCTAATTCAATAAAAAAAACTTTTTTATCAATGGTAACAAAGTCGTGTACTTGGGCGATATCACTACAGCTCATTATATGAAATGAATTCCAGTATACGCTACAGAATTAATAAATCTCACAATGCATTTCAGAAGAGGAAAACTAATTATACCATGAAAAATTGTGCAGCACGTAACACACCACAGGTGTCATTGATTCCTGAATTCTAATATGGTTTTTAAGATTATCCATGTTGTTTTTGGTTCCTAAGCTGTCAGGATAAACAGCCCCGAGTCCCTAAAGAAGCCCATTGCCAATACCAGAATTTCCAACATGAGTGTAGGTCGTCTTTTTGGCGCATGTGATTGTAAGCAGCACAGTCGTCCATGATAGCTCAGGTCGTCTCGATGATGCCTACATTGCAACCTGGCTGAGTGGACTGTCTTCACCAGGAAGGGAGGATTTGGAATGATGTACATCAGGATGTTGTGCATACACCTGGATATTACTGCTGAGTGATTATATGGAATAGTGAGTTAACTAGGGATATATCTGTAGAGGCTAGTTTGGGGTGGACAGGGGGGAAGAGATGACCACTTTTGTATGATATGTGCTTAGTGTTGATTTAATTTTTCTTGATATGTGTGAGTGTTCTGCCATGTAGTGTAATTTTTGTGTGTGCAGTGAGTACTTGCACCTTTCATGTCCAGATAGGCTTTCACTTTAAGGACTTTGATTTCTTGGTGAAAGTGGATTCTAGGTTTGAAGTCTGTGATTATTTATTGCGTTTGTTTTGTATTGTATAGTCTGTAGGGTGTTGTGGTATGTTTCAATGAGGTGTAAGCCCAAGCAGGGTTGCATAGTCCACCAGTGAGCATATATATTGTTTGTATATTGTTACTGTCTGAATGATGCATGGGAGAGTGATCTGTGGACTCTAAGTCTTGGTGTGTCTGTCTGTTAATGACGTTTGTGATATGGTGATTATCAGTATAAGATTTTTTTTGTGCATGTGTTGTGTTGAGATGAGGTAATTGCCCGAGTGACTGAGGTTCTTTTACATCTTATGCTGCTCCTCTTCATGGTTGCTTACTCTCCTCTTCTGATTTGCAGCTCCGGAGGGTAAACCTATGCTGCAAACAATGACACCCCAGGTACTCTGTATACGTTAAAACTGTCAGGAGGTTATAATCACGCAACAGACCCCATTATATTTATTAGCAATATGTAAAACATACCGAGATACTCTGTACTTACTCCTCCTCCAACTGGAGAGTGGGGTGTATTTCATTTACATACAAATATAGAATTATTCCTTATATACAAATATTCACATATCAATAGTAAATAATTGATCTAAGAAAAAAAAAACTTAATATTACTTATAGTAAAGGAATTTATGCTTTTAGTAATATGTTTTATTACTAAGTGGAAAGAAGTGATAGGAAAAAAAAAATTGTATATGGAGTGTGCGTATTCCAACATCGTTGTCAGATCCGTGAGAGAGCGTATCATTAGCTGGTCAAGCGAGTTGTCAGGGTCTGCCGAGAAGAGGCCACTAAATCTGCTTTCTCAGGCCATACGGATGGACTGGATAATTTGAAAAACGGCTGAAAATAAAACAATGTATCACATATTAAAAATTGATAGGTAGATGACTTGTAGCCAAAGATATATAACAAAATATGCCACTTTTGAAGTAATATCCATGTCTTATTTGCTAATTAGAAGGTCACAAAAGATATTAATAATAATGTTGTACAACACTTACAAAGAAACATATTTCTCATTAGCATAAAGTGTTATTTAATTTTTATTGTACACTACTACCGATATACAATACTTTGTGACGTTAAATAATATACAGTAATTACTATTACTTACTCGTTATGAGTTTTAAATTACACCGTACACCTAGTTCGCTTTTTACACGTGTTTATAATCCGCAAAATTGGAATAACGCCCCTAAAAAATAATAGTAAAAAAAATAAAAAATTTGCGAATAACACCCATGCAAAAACTTTTTTTTTTTTTTTTTTTTTTTTTTAATAACCAACCGCCTCAGAGGCACTTTTCCACCATGCTCCTCCTCTTCTACCGCTTAATGCAATTGGATATTATGAAGATAATGGAAAAAAAGCATAAAGAACAAACAGCAAAGAAACTTGCGACATAATATCGTCAGGGAAATAGCGTGCGAGGGTGCATCAGCTGATTCGGAGCCGGCAAAACATTTGCAGATAGAGGTTCGTTCTGCCGCATCCTCCTCCTCTTCTACAGCTTAATGCGATCAAATATCATGAAGAGAATTGAAAAAAAGCATTAAGAACAAACAGCAAACAAACTTCTGATATAACATCGTCAGGGAAATAGCATGCGAGGGTGCATCAGCTGATACAGAAGCAGCAAAACCTTTGGAGATGGAGGTTTGTTCTCCCACAGCCTCCTCCTCTTCTATCGCTTAACGCGATCGGATATTTTGAAGATAATGGAAAAAAAGCATTAAGAACAAACAGCAATCAAACTTGCGATATAGTATCGTCAGGGAAATAGCGTGCGAATGTAAATCAGCTGATATGGAGGCGGCAAAACGTTTGCAGATAGAGGTTCGCTCTCCCGCATCCTCCTCCTCTTCTACCGCTTAATGCAATCGAATATTATGAAGAGAATTGAAAAAAGCATTAAGAACAAACAGCAAACAAACTTGCGATATAACATCGTCAGGGAAATAGCGTGTGAGGGTGCATCAGTTGATAAGGAGGCGGCAAAACGTTTGCATCCTCATGCTCATTGCCACCATGCACGTCCCAGTGTATGCCTGTTGCCCACCGCATCATAGAGTGCATTAATTTGTTTACTTACAATAAATCTGTATATCTTTTATACTGTACACTATTTGCATGTTAATATAAATAAATACAGGTCTTTCTGCTTTGTTATGTACTTATAAAATATGTTTTACTTATATATTTGGTATAGTGTGTCAATGTACGGTTTTGAAACGTATTTATCCCCATTATCAGTGTTTCTTATGGAAAATGACTTGTTACATTACACCAAAATTACAATACACGGCACTTCTGAGGACCTATCTTCGTGTTATTCTAAGAACTAGGTGTTTTACTGGCGAGTTTTAAATTACACCATAATGACATGATGGATTTTACGTCCCAGACTCCCTTTTCTACTGAGGGCTAGGATAGAGCCTTTTATTTTGGCAGGTGTGATTGTTACCCCGAGTGAATGCCCCTTCTAAAGTTAGACCATGGTAGGGCACAACCCTCCACCTGACAACACCGACTGGCAAGTGTTATCACTCTGCCATGGCAACCGCTACTGTAATCTTGATACCCAACGCGCTGTAACATTAAAACCTACCTGATCCACATACGACAAAGATGAATAGACCAAGCAACCAGGGACCAACTGGGTAGTTTTCTTCATTGCTTTTCTGAAAAATAAAATTAAATATAAAAATAAATAAATCTCTTGAGCATGCCATGACCCAATTTATCTATCAAATACTGTATATACAAATGATCAAACCATATGTTTGCTTGTCTCTGACACTTCATATTCAGCTGCAACTTAATTCTTATATATATAAATATATGCCAAACACAGAGAGAAATCATTGAATATCTTTTAATAAACCAATGTAAATAACACAGGGAATAGAATAGTATAAAACAATATCTATGCTTAGTCATGGAATATGCAATCCCTGCTTGGGCTTTTAACCTCACTAAACTACACCACAACACCCTATAGGCTAAATAAAAGCACTAAAAATATTCACAGGTTCCACAGCTACTACCCTTACAGACCACTTACTCAGAGAAACTAAACGCATTAAGGAAGAGAGCACGGCACACTACCACATACATTCCCTGGGAGTTATGTGGGAATTCTTGAGATTGGCAGTGGCCTTGAGTAAGGACTGGGCTGTTCTGCCAGGCAGCTTAGGGAACACGTCGGTTAATTTTGGTAATTTTTCGAGGGATTTTACTACTCTAAGATCTCATTTTGTCGGTTAATTCAGGATGTGTAACAGATTGCCAAGTCAAGGGTGTTTAAAAAACACAGTGCATAAAAGTAAACAATGTCAAGACAGCAGGAATAGGGCATCAGAGCACAGAAAGTATGATTATAAAAAGCCATGAGTTTAAAAGATGGTAAAAATTCACTATATTATATTTTGTTTGGGGACCAGGTCGATATGAGAAGTACAGTAATGCGATATTAGAAAGCTGTTTGACGAGACAGAACTGGATGATCTGGTACTGGTGAAGGGAAGATTTTTCTGGTAGGAAAGAAAAGAAGTGTATGTGGTGTAAGGCTTGATGAGGGTAGATTATTACTATTATTTTATTTTTTGGCCTGTCCTGGTGTCACAAAAAAAAAAAAAGTGCCAAAAGCTGTATGGCAAAATGTGTATTTTTGAAACAAACTACAACATGAGATCTTAAAGAAAAAAACTAAAAGTGAACAATGAAGCAAATATGAGCAAGCAAGATAAGAGAGGTAATGGTTGGACCTAGGAACCTACCAGCAAAGAGAGCAGGAAGGAGAGGTAATAGATGAACATAGGAACCTACCAGCATAAAAGAGGAGGATGGAGAGGTGATGGGTGGACCTAGGAATCTACCAACTAAAAAGAGCAGGATAGAAAGGTAATGGTGGAACCTACCAGCGACGAAAGCTGGAAGGAGAGGTAATGGTTGGACCTAGGAACCAACCAGCAGAGAGCATGAAGGAAGGTAATGGTTGGACCATCAAAATGGAGAGAAAAAGAGGTGTGTAATGGCATTTGAAGAGTTAGAATATGAACGATAGATAGGAATAGAGTACAGGATTGGAGAAGGGACACAAAATGAAGAGGGGCTAATGTGGTAAGAGTTTGAAGAAAGACAATGGGGTGGCGAAGGTGGTTTGAAAAGATATCCTCAAGACTCAAAAAAGGTTTAGAAGGTAGGAAAAGATTACAAAGTGATGTATTTACAACTCTAACAAGGCATGAAAACTTATTTTGTACTGATAGGGGAAATACGTTGACTTTTTATAAGATATCGTGAGCAAGGTGAATACTGATTGGAAGTATGTTATAGAAATGGGTAGAGGCCTGAGGGACGAAGGAATGAATGGAAAAAATTCCTACTTCCGCAACGTCGAGATTAGGATATTTACATATATAACAAAAAGACAATGCACGATTTAGTCACAATTAGTCCCCATTCAACGGGGGTGGTAGACCACTAGATATTGGAGATAGGGATTTAAACTGGATGCCCTTTGTAACATCACACTGAGGGTCTGAATCTGCTTTAGTCACTTCCAACCTGAGAACCCTACCACTGAGCTACCGCGTCTTTCTCTCTCGAACCTGTTTATACGTTAGATTAGTACAAAAGTTTATTTATTTAACAAATTCCAAAATATTTAACGAACAAAGCTTCGTCCATTTATCTACGGTTTGTGTAGTCTGCCACAGTAATTTCAGTAACACGAGTATAATGCATAAGAAGAACATATGTTACCCGTTTCTTGACCTACAAGAACTGCATGGCTGGCACTTCAAATGTCCCACAGGCTCTGTGAAATTTTACATGGGTCTATACATTATAGGCAATTAAACGGTTATTAGTGCCACTTACCGTACTTCTGGGTACATTGCCTCTCTTTTTGATGTTCTGTGAGGCCTTTTCGTTGGCAATTCGCATTCTTTGTTTGGGGGCCATGGTTGATTCTTCCTAGAATTTGACAACTAAAAATAAGAAAACTGAAGCACGAAGTCACCCCTTGGATGGTATCCTGATATCTGCCTACAACACCGCTGTCAGCTGGGCAGAGTTGCTATAATAATTTGGCTCTTTTTTCGCTATATAGCGCCAACAGATAATTATAGCTATAGCACCTATGCC
The DNA here is from genome assembly GCA_037179515.1 of Halocaridina rubra. Lineage (NCBI taxonomy): Eukaryota > Metazoa > Arthropoda > Malacostraca > Decapoda > Atyidae > Halocaridina > Halocaridina rubra. The sequence goes on from JAXCGZ010004572.1 coordinate 24,316, forward strand.
CATAACTAAATAATTACCCATTAGTTAGGAACTATTACTTATTATATATACATTGCTTTAGTACTTTGTAATAAATTAATATTAAAATATGTAAAAAACACAATTATTGTTGCAGAATTTTCTTAGCACATAACGCCAACATATAATTGTAGTTATGACATTTAAGCCTATTACTGTTTGCCAATTATTTATGCACATTTCAGTATTTTACATCCAAGTTGTTATTAATTTGTAGAAAATTTATAAAAGCAAATATAAATCTTTAATAATGCAGCCTTTTTTTAAGCATTTAGCTAGAAGCCAGTTCAAACTAGCCAAAATTAGCGGCGAAAACTTGTCATTGATAACACTTTATAGCTGTCACTTGGGAACGTAACAACCCTCCTACTACTTAAACAAATAGTTCTCTGGAATTTTAATTTCTATGTTTACTTCTACCAAAATCCCTTCTAGTATATGATAAATTTAGCTAAATACATAAAATTACTAATAAAAATAATAAAATAGTAATCTTACTTCACAAGTATCAAAAAATTATAGATACTTAGGAATTTTGCTTAATAGAGATATAGGAGATCTGAGTGCTAAAACATCCAATAGTTTATATAGAATTATGAGGATATTAAATCTAGTTATATTTACAAGATCAGGATAGGGTAACCGAGGATAATTCTCTTATATTAAGAGAGAATTTTCCGACACGTGTGAGGCATCATGTATTCCTGCGCGCCACGTCCTGTCACTCGGCAATCTTAAGTCTGTGCAGGAAACGACGGTATCGTTCTCCACAGAATATAATACCCTGTAATTTAGTAATTATTATAAGATATTCAATACGATAGTAGCAGTTGCAAAAATTATTTAATCCGAATTTATGAGGGTTTTTTTTTTAGTATACTACTTTAATAAGTCTACGAAGTAGAGGTGGTACCGTTCACTTCAGAAATTAGTGTTTGTAATGATTATAATTTAACACGCTAATTTGACTTAAGGAAACCATTCTCTATAATACTTTTCCTAAGTATATCTTCAAATGAGGTAAACCAATGGTACTGATCTCTACAGAATATAACACTCGTAATTATTACCCCAATATATTTATTTTATTTTACTTGTTGTGCTTTATACCCTCCTGTAGAAGGCTTCGCATCCTCTCTGGCGGGTCTTTAAGCTTATTTAAATTTTCTTTTCTTTTTTTTACTTTTTATTTATCTCACCTTGAAGGGCTCACTTATAGTAAAGAGTTCGATATCGTATTATTTTTTAAATAAATATGTTTTCAGTTTTTTCTTAAATTACACCACATCTTCATTGTCTCTGAGTAGCGCTGATAATTCATTATTTAACACGTTAATGGTATTAAGACACCATTCACTTCAAATTAATTTTTGCTAATTTTTATGCTATTTTAAAGCCTTATAAACGATACTCAAAACACATAAAATGCGATTCTTAAATAATCTTTTATACACGACACTCCCCGTATTTTTTTTTTATTATTATTATGCTCTTGAACAGAACAGTGACATTAGAATTATAAAATATAATCAGTTTTATTCAACTCTGACACTATTTAGATATGATATACTCCAGATAATCTGCCTACTAGACAATTTTTGTGCCCAATTCGATACCACTACAAATTTAAGGTTACATGTCATATTTCAAGGGGAAAAAATGATAATTTTCATGTCATGAGAGAAAGAAATATATGCTAGCATTGGGTCAGGTGCTATTCATATGACAAATCCGAGAGCAGAGACTAGGGACCATAATCACCTTACAAAAAGTTTTTTTGGGGAAAGTTACAACCCTGAGGTACATTTTGTATATCACACTAGTCCCCGTTCATATGGGGGTGGACACAGGCATGTTGTTACTGGAGGAATAAAGCTAGAGGCTCTTCCTACTGCCCTATAGCTCAAACCCGCATTGGTCACTTCACAACACGTGCACTCTGCCACAATTGGGTATTTACAATTCCAATTTTGTAAAGTACCGAAACTAAATTACATGTATGTATAATTCAACTTCGAAAGAATTCACCAGGCCGTAGCTATGAAGCCTTTATTCCCCAGCTCCAAAATGTGTCTACCCCCAAAATGGGGATTAACAATGACACATTAACGGCAATACCTATTTATAGAAGAAATTCTCATGTTTGAAAACTGTTAGGGAGAAAAAACAAACATGTACAGAAAAAATTTACCAGTTTAGTTTTTTGTTCTATATCTAAGAAAGAGAAATACAGACTTGACACAGCTAAATCATAAATTTATTACTGATATATTTTTGATAAGTCACAGAGATGGTTTTTATATGTTACCCAAACTTCTATTCTTGTTCGATATAATTCTCGGAAATAACAGCAAAAGACGAGAGACAAAGTTCAATTACTTGCGGTAGAAATTATACACTATCACAGGCTATAAAAGCCCTAAATTGTATATTTTTCTATCTTTATTTTTTCTTTTTCTTCACCAAGTTGTTTCCTCTGATGGAGGCATTGGGATTATAAACTGACTTTATGCAGTTGGGATTGATGCTTGGCTGAGATAATAATAATAATAATAACAATAACAATAAAGATAATAATAATTATAATAATGAGAGTACAATATGGATGCCTTTAAGTTCTTGGTATGCCTGAAGAGAACTTCCAAAAAAGGAGTCTGAGGTGCAGGAATTTTACACGTTCCAATACACACTTTAAAACACGCAACCTCGTACAATCAAAATTAATTCTTAATATAAGTACAACACTAATAACTTAAAAGTTTATTATCTCCAACCTGTTCTTTCTTTTGACTGCATTTTTCTAACTGCGGGATGAATATTTTGAGTTTTCTAGCGATTTGTGACTATAATTATATGAACTAGAACCGTCATCACCAGATCTATATTTGCGTTCACCGAAAGATTTTCTGTCTTTATGGCTTTGAGAATCTCTGTTTCTTGCAATTTTAGTGTAGTTATAATCTATGGAGACTTTATTACTTTCTCTTTCGGTCGGCTCTTTCCTTCTGTCCCGTACTGCCGGTCTTGCGTCATTTTTGGGTCTCTCGTCTTCTCTGTAGCTGTTCCTCGCTTTCTTAGCATCTCTACTCCCACTGTCAGTTTTATCAATATCTTTGCTTTTATTTGATAATCTTGATTTCTCGTGTCTCTCTTCTCTTCGACCTTTATCATATTTTCGTTCATTCTCTCTTGAGCCTTTGTCTCTCGCATCAGGTCTGACACCTTGGATCTTCACACTCTTCTCTATAACACGTCGTTGGTGATCTAACTGCGGGAACAAATCTGAGAAGAAAAATAAATTTAATTTGCAGTCTTCTTATGATATTTTTTTAAACAGTTTGACATCAGACAGGCACGAAGAAATCAGAAAGCAAAGAGAAACAGAAATTGCTATTTTTGTGACTTATCAGATGTGAAGGGATATTACGACATGGGTAACAAATTTCAAAGTATTTTCGGCGTTGATGTAGGCATGGAAAAAGAACCGTAACTGAAGGATGACTTAACATCGAGCTGGCTTGGACAGTCCAATTTAAGTCTAATAGAACTTCAGCTGTAGTACTGCAATGGGTGATGGGCCATGGGCCAACTAAAAACATATTTAATTGTGAAATTTCACTTTACAATTCATGGACATTAATGACATTAAAAATTTCATAATTACATTGCTTCAGAAACTTTCTAGAGAAGCAAGATCTGAGAGATGGTAACTGAAGACGATATCTAGAGATCTAACCTTTGTTTCACATGTCACTCACTATAAGTCCCCATTATAGGGTTGGACACAAACAGTGTGTGGCTGGGGAACGTAGGCCAGATACACTTCCTAAAAAAATCATGGTGAGCTCAATAGCAAGTCTGTTAACTCCAGAGTCAAGTATTTTCTCCACTTACCCAACATGGCCCCATAAGAATACATATACAGATATCAAGTGGTAAACACCCAGTAAATGGAATTGTAACATCATGGTGAGTGAATGACGAAATGCCTTAAGCCCTCCAAATTAATATCTATCTTTACCAAAACAAAAACTTTCTTTTTAATTCCTAAATTCTACACTGCTTTCTGCAATGGTCAGAAATGTGGCTATGGCAGCAGGAAGAAAACTGAGTGACTACCAAAAATAAAACTTGCTTTCATCTCTCTGATTTTATTTAAGCTGCACACATTACTATCGCATTCCCTTGAGACTTGAAAAGGGTTAAGGAAGAGATTAACACAATTTTTCACCTTGAAAGGTAACAAGCGTAAAGGGACAAACATAAAATTCTAATTTTCAGTGTCACTATTTAGTCCCTATTATATGGGAGGACATAGTCTGAGTGAGGTTGGGGAATTAAGGCTGGACATACTTCCTAATGACCCGCCAAGGGCTCGATTGCAGGTCTGTCACCTCCCAAGTTGAGTATTCTATCCAAGTTGAGTATTCTATCAGTTCCCATAGATGTAAAAGAATACTTCCATTAATTACTGTACCTACATCATGAAACTCAAAAATGGAATACTGTACATCAAATAGACGTAGGCATACTGGTTAAGGTGTGGATGTAATGAACTTTGTACAGCAACAGAGCTAAATACAAAAATAAACAATATGCATACACTGAATAAGGACTGTACAAAAGGAATTCTGAATACATACATGTTGAGGCTGTTGAAGAAGGTCATAGGGCATAGAGTCGATGAATATGATGATGGGGTAAGAACTTATAAGCAGTGTATGGTAGAACACAGGGTCATGAGGCATATTGTCAATCCATAAGGGGCATAGGGTAATAAGGCATAAGCAGGAAAAAAAAAAATACAGAAACACAAGACTGAACAGAGTGAGACACCACCTTGGAAGGAGATAGAGCGCGATCTGAGGCATCTTACCGGCAGATGGCCACATAGGAACACCATCTTGGGAGGAGATCAAACAAGATCTGTGGCATGTAATAACAGATGGCCATTAGGGTACACCATCTTAGGAAGAGATCAAACAAGATCTGAAGCATGTTACACAAAGATGGCCACAAGGAAGCACCACCTTGGAAGGAGATCAAACAAGATCTTAGGCATATTACTGATAGAAGGCCAGTTGGGGACACCACCTTGAGAGGAGATCAGACAAGAACTGAGGCATGATATAAATGAATATCTAAAAACATATTTACCTTTCGAATTCATAAGAGCATCGCGTGCAGCGTTCATCTCAGCTTGTTGGATGGAATGTCCAGAAGCCTTTGCTAAACGTCGTCCTCGAAAATAGACGGCAACAGTATATACTCTAGTGTTCGTCGGACCCTTACACTCAATGACCCTGCAATATGGAATATTTTGGAAGGTTAACACTCATCACACTAGAGCAAGTTCAATTTTAATATGAAACACTAAGGCAAACAACATAGCAAAATGAACAATTTTGGAGGGTAAAAATACATCATGCACTCTTGAGATTGCATTCATAAAATAAAATATTACATTATATAATCAGGCTACATATAAAACAAATACTGTTTTGTACTGGTAATAAGTTTAATTTTCTAATAAAAGTTTACAAAACTCAAACAAATAAGCATTCTCAGTCATATTTGGCAACTAGAAGTTTCTTTTTTGCAAAATATTTTCATAAATAATGATAATAAATTTATACTACTGAAGATCAGATCTATGAGTAGGTAACAAAATGGCGTTCCTTTACTCTTTTAAGCACTAAGCCATCACATTTTGATTAACTGGATCTAAGGAAGATATCTCACTAAAGGTAAGGAACTGGTTTAATGAGGAACTGATGCTAGCATATCATTATGGTTACATATTTCAAATTAAAAAATAACATGTTTGCAACATGTTTGCAACATAATTTATATGGTCTTTACTAACTTAGAAATATGTAACAAAATAGTTGAATGAGGAACTGATACTCATCAATTGTTACAATAGCATATTTAATCTCGCACAGTAACTTCCTTAATTTACTTTCATGCAAGTGAAGGAATGGAAAATTTTGCCATTCAGTTGACCCTCATCTTCTGCTGCTTACTGGTTCAAGTAATTCCCATGTGAATTTAAAATCATTATGGTCAAACTCTTATTTAAATGTGTCTATACTTAGCATGTAATCTATTCCCAACCTCTTGTACACTTTGAATTATGCTTACATTACTTTACTGTACTTAAACTTTGCTATGAAAATTCAGAGTTGTAGTTGTTTTAATGTATTTTTAAGGAAAAATCGTATTAAATATTATCCTGAATATTCAAACTGCATATATTCAAAACCACATTATTTAAATCCATGTAAGATGAAGAACGAATGTATAATCAATATGGTCTTTTACTAACTTATAAATTGGAATATCAGGTTCGCCTCCGTCCATGGTACGTAAAGTTAGGCAACACTGCTGCAGCTTACTCTTGGGATCGTTCCAATCTTGATTCATAATGAAATGATGAAGACGCGGAAAGAAGCAAACTTGGCAAAAGGTGCGACAGTAGTGTAAACCCTAAAGCAAACGGATAACAATTATTTTCTTTACATACACTGGCCAAAATCCCCTTTCTAAGGAGGTGGCCAAGTCTAAGCACACACATGCCTCGATCACTCCTCTTGGCTCCTTGGAGATAAAGGGTTGCACAGTTCCCATCTCCCACAATCTTGCTTGGGTTAACCACACAGCAGATGGGCAAGGAGCCTCTGCCACAGAGGCACAACAGCCATAGATGGTTTATCCCTGCCGCTTCATCAATCACAACCCCCCCACACCCAAGAAGGAATATAGGTTTAATGTATGATATAATTTTTTCATATAATATATATATATATATATATATATATATATATATATATATATATATATATATATATATATATATATATATATATATATATATATATATATATATATATATATAAAATCAAAATCCATGAAAACACAATACTAATAAAGAAAAAACATATGTAAATAAAAAACACGATGGCCACAATCCCCCTTGTAGCTGGACCACTTTATACAGTAATACTAGTTGGGACTAAAGAATATTATTTCTTGATTCTTTAATAAAGCTCATAACAGAATGACATCACCCACTTCCCCAGTAACAACGAAATACCTCGTTTTTGCCTTTTGGATATTTTTTGGCAATAGTGAAATACCTCTTCAAAATATTACCATATAAAATTATGCTGTGAATTAGTATTTTTCTCCATTCCAAGTGAGAGATGAGTACTTTTGCATTAATCTTATATCTTCCAGCTCACTTACAACATCTTAAAAACGGTTGATACTTATCAAATATAGCCTCCCTTCACTTTTTCTCATTTAAATGAGTTTTTTTGGAAAAGATTTGCCATCAAAGATGTTAACTATGCTTGCCATATAATCCAAGACACACAAACATCAATAGCTGATAGAAATTTCTCGTAATTGTACTAGAAAATGCACACAATGAGTTTTGTTGTGTTGCTATATTCAAACAAATTTTTAATGAAACTGAGAAAATGCTTTTACTATATAAAATATATACAGTTTACACAAATACATATACAATATACATACTCTGTCTATATATAAGGCCCCAAGAAAAGCTTCCAGCAAATCTGCTCGATCCTTCGTCTTCAACTCCGTCTTAAGATGGGAGTACATGGCATAAGTAGTCATACCCAGATCATCGCACACTACGGCCTGAGTTCGGTTGTTTACTAATGATGACCGTAGAAGCTACGAAAAAGAAAAGGAGAGAAAACAGGATACTATTGAAAAAGAGCACTTTAGCGACACTATGTCAAGTAATTCAGTGCCCATTTACTCTATGATTGCTTCTCTGTACCCATCAACTCTACGATCATTTCTCAGTGCCCATCCACTCTATGACCATTTCTTTGTGCCCATCCATTCTCTGATCTCTTCTCATTAACACCTCACTATCTTGCATGCTTTGCCTATGGCAAAGAAGTAGATGTCACAGTCAGTACCGAACTTCCAATGCAACTATATTATGTAGAAAATAATAACAGTAATAATAATCTATAGACAAGAAAAGGAAATATTTCATAAATCAAATTATAATAACAGTAGTCTTTTTTAGGTTAACTTTAACAAAGCCATTTATATACGGGGACCACAGATGCGCAGTGGTTAGAGGGCTAGACTCGGTAAGAGATAGCCCAGTGTTCAAACCCACTGTGAGGCATTTGGAAGGGCAACCAGCCTTTATTCTTCAGCTTTAACCTGTTTGTGTCCATCTCCATAATGGGGATGAATAGTGATACATAGTCACAAAAAAGTCAAATTTATATAGCAACTGTATATAATAACTATAAGAAAATGCAACAAAAATCAACTTACTGATAAGTGCCCTTCATGATGCTCTGGGAAATACTTGTACAGGTACTCTGAGGCCACCAACTGTAGAACAGTATCACCAAGAAACTCCAAACGCTGATTAGATCCCAGAGTGAGGTTGTTAAATCCAATGCTGCGATCGGTAAATGCACGCGCGAGGAGTCGAATGTGGTTAAATTCAACCCCAATGGTCTCTTCAAATTTAGCTAATTTCTGGAATTGCAAAATAGCAAATAAATCTTGAGAGGGGTTAAATTCAACCCCAATGGTATCTCAATATTTAGATAACTTATGGAATTGCAAAATAGCAAATAGGAATTAATCTTGAATGGGGTTAAATTCAACCTCAATAGTCTCTTCAGTTACATTCAACACCAATAGTTTCTTCAAACTTAGATATCTTCTGGAAATGCAAAAGAGAATTCAGTAAAAATCTCGAATGGGGTTAAATTCCATCTCCATGGTCTCTTGAAATTTAGCTAATTTCTGGAAGTGCACACGAGCAATCAGTAAAAATCTCAAAATTATCTAATTTCTGGAATTGCAAAAGAACACGCAGTAAAATTCTTGGGTATGAACAAGCTGTGGTATGGGAAGCAAAGGGAAAGCAGTCCCAACTTCAGGAAATTATTCTTGCCAAAGGAGAACTGGAAATGCACAGGGTAAGGTGAACTGCTGTTACCTCTATTGTTTTTGTTCAATTGAGTCCAAAGCTTAACAAAAACAGGAATGCAAAGGAGCTACAGCATACCTTGTAGATTCTTTCCCCTTCCATCAGTCAGTAAGGATAAATATATCAGAGAGGCTCTGATTGCAAGGTCTTCGTTTACCTACCCCTTTCACTCTATTCTTACGACAGGCAGAAAATACAAGCAAAGAATTACATCTCCCTCCCACAACTATGCAACATATATCACATGATGCACTCCAGAATAGAAGGGGGTACTGATGGGCTAGTTGGTATAGGCCTAAGAGGGGCATGTTCCCAAGGCTAGGGGCATGTGGTAAGGGGACCCTTTGATAGAGAACATTGATATTCCAGCTCCAGCCTCTCTGTGTCCATCCCCATTGGCATGAGGATTAATAGTGACACTTAAAAAAGGCAAACAAAGAGTAATTAACATATTCACTGCTTTTTACTGTAGTACATACATACATTTCAAATAAACTTGCTTGCCATTATCTTTTCTATTGTTGTAGTTTTATTCTATTAATAGTTAATAGATTATATCTACTACATGTATATAGCCATATATTAATCATATGTTTATAGAACTTATTGCAGAAATATTAAAGCATCATTGAGATGAGGCCTACGTGAAACAATTTCCGATTCGTCCTGAGCCTATTACCAGCTATGCACAGGCCTGACTGCATCCATGTACACATAGTAATGAGGCATTTATTGTTTTTATGAGTGTAACACCAGCAAAGACATTGAAATTTGCCCTCATTGGGCCTGGGCACCAAGAAAACATGAGAGTAAAGAAAAACAGAGATGGGAAGCGTTGTGACTTGCAAAATGTGAAGGGATTGTAAGAGATGTGTAATAGGAAAATACTTACAGTTAAGATGGGAAAAGCTTTGATCCATTTCCGATCACCATGCGGCTCTTGCACTTGCAAAGGATGAGGAGGATAATTAACCCATGTGTCGTATAGAACATCCTCGCCTTTGAAGAGAGTAGAACTTAGCACATTGTCAGCTTCCTATAAATGAGAGCATATGCAAAGTCACAAGAGTAATTATAAAAAGACCATGGTATCGATTGGTTGGAACACTCAACTCGGGCTACTTATAAGTGACAAGGTAACCAAGCGAAAATAACAGATAGTCAAGAGCAATAAGTACAGAAGGTGTTAACCTGGAGATGGGAAGAAAGAATGAAAACAACATTTTATGTGTCACAATTAGTTCCCATTCGAATGTGGGTGGTCATAGACATGTTATACTTGGGTATAAAAGCTGGATGCCGTTCCTAACATTCCCACAATGGGCTTCAACCCAGGTTAGTCATTTTACGATTTGCGTGCTCACTCTACCTCTGAGCTACCGCAGCTCCTAATAGCAATTGAGAGAAGGGGTTCAAGATGGGTATGGGTAGGGTATGATTAAACCCCGCTACATCCCCTTTTGATCAAATGTGACCCATCTACTTAACTTCAGCAGAAACTGGTGTTACGGTGACAATGAAATATGTATAAATTGCCTTATAGGAGTAAGCACAAATCTGATCTTGCTTACTTAGTACAATGACCAGATGAATGACTGCGTACAAATGAACATGACTTGAAAAATCATGAGTTACTTTCTCATGAAGTTTACATTTTGTTCTTTACTAGCCTTAATTTCCGAGCTGCTAATTGCTGACCTCAGTGGGATATATTATCATGCTACAAGTAAAAAATTAAAGACAAGAAAGAATTAAACCTATCATATTTCATGGTAGCTTTACATCGATAAGGCAACAGGAGTGATCTTTTATTAACCCATATCTGTAATATGTATATACAACACAATTTTATATCAGGACTCCCATTTTTATTAAAGGCTAGGACGGTGGCTTCTTTCGAAGGACTTGGGGTTTGGCTGAGTGGCCGCTACCTGAGTGAATGCCATTTCTAACCTCATACCGTGGCTGGTCTCAAACCAACAACCTGATGAATCAAAGTCAAGCACACTATTAATCCGGCCACAGTGGATTATCCAATAACAATAATATAACAATAATCCTTACCTCAATGCCACTGTCTAGGAATATTGCTCCCATGAGAGCTTCAAAGCAGTTAGCCATGGCATGACGCAGCTCAGAATCGTGGCAGAGATCAGAGCCATGTGCATACAGCATAAACTGATCCAGACCAAGTTTCTCGGCTAACACTGCCAAATGCTGGTTTTGAACAATAGCTGCCCTGAGAAATCAAATTCTGACAATTAACACCAATGATTTCAAGCAGGCATCATGATAAATATATTGCATTACTCATACAGCAAATCTCGCTATAAGAAGTAACTAAAAGGTTTTTGTTGCTGCCTGAGGGAGTTAGACATACTATTACTCAAAGCTAAAGGGAAGAAGAGGGATATGGTACAAGTATTTAATTTTCTTCACAGTTTTGACAGAATGGACAGGGAGCAAAATTTTGATATGCATTGTTGTTGTTCCACAGGCTGCTTGGCAGAACAACGTTAAGCCCCTAAGGAAGGTCACTGGCAATCCTGGGCTCAGAACTTCCAAGGAGTGTATGTTGCATTGTTTGCATATGTGATTGTATGAAGAACAGTCTCCCATAATGTGTCTCAGTGTGTGAGGTAATAAGTTACAGCCTGGACAGGCAATTAAATGGTTACTTTGGTAGTGGGGAGAAAGACTGTTCCCCATTTACTTCAGGTTTGTCATAAGAGGAGACTAAAGGGGAAAACAGATCAAAGGGTTGGCAATCCCATTCATTATGAAATATTTTTCGTTTTGGAACAAAACAGTGTGTGGAAAGGATTAGGATGGACGTTGGGTGCAGACATCTTGGCTGCCTCGCAATTTCTGTCAAGTTTTGGCCATTCTGATGAAGTCGGTGGGATATGGCCTCTATCTACAGTATATCTATATAATGTGGCTCCATTTCCCTTTGTAAGGAGAGTGGCCGAGCCATTCACCTTGAGCTAACACACATCTCAATGACTTCTGTAAGCTTCTGGATTGATTTAAAAGCAATTAAGTACATCAGACATGATCTCATTCTTGAACAGTGAAATAGTCCCAATATAATAAAATATGTGTAAAAAATAAGATTTGGAATTCTTTAGTGAATAGAAATCTAAACATTCTCTTACTTTCAAATATATTGGAAAATAAGATTGACCATTTGAGGGAAATAAAATACTGTTATAAGGCTGTTAATTCATCAGTCCATTGTTTCAGTTTTATAAGTCAGCCAGCTTACAAAACATCAACAATGCATATAAAATGAAAGATAAAAACAGAAGAAAATAAAAAACACAAAGCGATGAGATATCTGAAGAGGAACGTTAATATCACTGGGAATACCAGTATTTGAAGGGGAAAAGGAGAGGTGCAGTGGTTAAAGCAACCGACTCGGGACGTGATAGACCCGTGAGCAAACCCACTGCATGGTGTTAGGAAGGGCATCCAGCCTTAAGTTAACAGCTCAGCTGTCTGCAAAAACAACAAAATACTGGTATTTTAAAGAAAAGCGTTCCACTTTGTTGATACTCCACCAATCCCCTTACCTGTAAGTTGCTAAACCACCTTCTTCTAGGCTTGGGAAAAGATGGAATAGATGAATGGATGTAAGAAACTCTACAACGGCATCGCCTAGAAATTCCAGACGTTCATTGTGGGTGATTTTGCTTTCGGTTTCCAAGTTTCGACCAAAGCGCGACATGATGTTGATGAGTGTGTTGATACCTAAAGAGAATTTTATTATGTGACAATATTTACTAACCTTATAACACTAAAGGTGTGGATGATAATATGTAAACAAATATGAATTTGGCGCCTCACATCAAACTTTAGCACAAATATATATAGATACACTAATTTCTTTCTTATATAATAATAAAATATTCTTTGTATAATGTGTCACTATTAGTCTCCATAATGGGGGTGAACAAAGACATAATATGGCTAAGGAATTAAGGCTGTATCCCTACCTAATGCCCAATGGTAGGCTCAATCGTGGGTCTGATCATTCCTGAGTCGAGTATTTTAACCACTTGGCTACCGTAATCCAACCTATATGCATAGATTACTATCAACAAATAATTTTTTTGCAAATGAGCAATATCTTCCTAATCTCAGCACAGTAGGAAAAGAACTGAGGAAACAAGAGTTTCAAAATAATATATCTATCCTTGCTTTCTTTATAAGTTGTGTTGTGACAAGAAAATCATTCCTAGGAAGGCCATTATATTTTTCCCCTATCCATTATAGTCAACTTTCATTAGATATGGGAAATACGCTTTTGAAAGTCTTTCATTCCTCCAAAAAGGATAAAGTTTAAAGGTCACTATAAAAAGGCAGAGGCAAGGGCCAGTGATAGCACAGGGCCTGAAGATATATGTACCACATAGCCGTGGCACACGTCCCCTCTCTAATCACGTGGACCCAGTGATCTCCAAGCAATGGCTGAATAATCAGGTAGACCTAAAGGAAGTCACTGCCCCCCCCCCCCAATTTATTGCCCAATCTAATGGGTCATGATATGAGACAAAGAATGCTACTCTAACCCTGAGCCAGGATCGAATCTGTGCCCAGTATATTACCAGCCCTGATGCTAACAATGTCTAACAATGTCACTAATAAAGGAAACAGCACTTTTTACGGCAAAAAGTATAGTAAAATAGTGGAAAATACCAGTGCACTGACTCACCTCTCTTACGCGTATTCATATAATGAATTCTTCTGTCGCCATATTCTGGTTGTCTGATGCCACAGTTAGTGAGAGAATTCCTAGCATGGTCTGGGTTGGTGCCGAAGTTTTCCCTGCTCATATAAATACAAATAAAAAAAACAAATAATATGGAGCAATACTGATGGAAATACACTAACTTAAAATTAAAGCAAATTAAAAGGCATAAAAAGGAGGAACTGCAATCATAGTTGCATACGATATAAATGTTACCAGTATCTACAATAAATACATAATGAGAAAAAAATAATAAGAAAGTCTTAATACCTAAAATGTGTATATTGCCATTCACAAAAAAAAAAAATGAAATATAATGCTTAAAATAGGGCATTAATTTAGATGTTTATTTATATAGTTTATAAAGTTATTTAGGTTTTTTTTTTTTGGAATTTGTAAATTTACAGAGTTATCCCTCATTTTATGTTGTTAATTGATTCCAGCTCCACCAGTGATAGTCAAAATTCATCTATAGTCTAAATCTTTATTTAAATGTTTTATGCTTAGCATATAATCTATTCCAAACATTCTGTACACTTAGCATAATGCTATAAGGGATTTTAGGGGAAAATTTTTTTATGTTTTTATATTTTCTAACAATATATATTGAAAACCACATTACTTAAAACTATGCATGAGGGAAAACAGTAAGATATGAGAACCAGACCTGTATGAGGGATGCGTTAGGGCCAATTGGAGCAGAAAACGGTTATTGAATTTGTAATTGATGCGAGTCTCCAGGACCTCAAGGGATCGATGAAAGCGTAGATGACACACCAGAACAGGGAGCAACATTGCATGCTATTTAAATGTATAAAAATAATTATCAATAGATTCGAACAATATACTGTCATTGAGCCTACCTACATACGTTATTACCATACATAATTGAGCACATACATCGTATTCATATAAAAAAAATATTCAAAATATTAATGCTCCCAAAGTACACAAATTCAGATAAAAAATAAAAGACAAACTATGAATAAAAAAATTATTAGTTTGCCTTAAAACTTGAATCTTTATCATCTAACTACAATTTCATTTGCAATATTCTTTGTATCTTCTAGATCAGGTACGTTGTGCTCAGTTATTTAACGAAAGTACTAAGAATCACTTCTAAATTCTTGTTGCATGGTCAAATTTCAAGCACTCATATAAACGTTTCAAATCATATTAAAATTTCATAAATTACCTACTGCTAAATAACTAGGCAAATAATCATTTTAATGGTCTTACCTTTAAAATGCTCTTTCCTCTTGTGAAAGAATAGTATTATATAATTTTGTTTTAAACAGAAGGATATATCAACACACTTTAATGTTGTGAACTCAATTGTGACGCTACACATTTGTGAAGTCTTGCCACATTTTAGCAAAGCAACTGTTAACACGCATATGAACCAATAATAATTATTTTTCCCTTTAAATATTCATTCAATAGATCATGGAATCAAACCAGCTGAATATCTCAACGTAACAGAATAATCATACAGAGTGTGAAAAGTTGTCAAAGTCCCAGACTAATAACATAGACGAGCAAGAGGGTCATATACAAATTAAGACTTGCTCTGCCCGTCTACATAAGGTCTTAAGACTACAGTAGAGTAGTTAGCTTCATGGGACGGAAAGTAAATGAAGAGAAAATATGACAAAGAAAATATTAAAATATGACAACGTTTTTGTCAAGGCAAAACTCAGGACAACACATAAACAGGAACAACAATGTCTACGGAATAGTTAAACAATCACAACATCTACAGAAACGTGTCACTGATACATATGTTTTTTGATGATCAGAGGAGTACTTTTTACAGTGCAGAAGTGAACTTTTACTTTTCACATAAAAATCCCTCTGGATAGATATAGATAATGTCTAAAAGACTTAGACACCTAGATAATTTTAGAGCAAAGTGAGATAATCCCACAAATTAATTCAATACATATAGTATAAAAGTTTTTTTCTCTAATTTGTGTGTAATTTAAAATGTCCATAACAGTTTGGAGTTAACTGCAACCTTGCTAATACAACCAAAGGATCCAACCATTAGTGTTCAGGAAAAAAAATCCCAGTTTTTATTTTGAGACAGACAGAAAAACAATAAGAATCACATGAAAAAGTTAACCACCACACAAAAAGTTTAAAGAACACAAGAAAAGATCAACCAGACATGATGCAGATGGAGCAGTGGTTTGCCCAAGTGCCGTTCTTACCCAAAATAAGTTAGCCCAAGAAATGCGAAGACTATCTCATTTTAAATAAGATGGCAGACGGGCAGGGCATCAGCACGCTCGGCAGTATTACTTCGATTTTAACATAAACAGTTTATAGATACACAGCACAAATGTATTTTGCTCTTACAAATGTAAATATATCTCAGCTTTGTAACAGGGTACAAAATAATATACCTATATAACCTTGTGAATATTATACCCACTGCATATAGTGATTAATGTATCATATACATATGTACA
>JAXCGZ010004573.1:10000-15000 GCA_037179515.1 Halocaridina rubra
CTTAGTAATTATAAGTCCTAGGCTCGAGTCCCTTTTGGGGTAAATAATGATTCATGTTGTCATATATGTAATATGCTTGCTTGGTTATTGTATGACCCGAATGAGATTGGAATTGAATTAAATGCTAAAATGAAGCCACGAGAGAGGTTTGGGAATCTGGAATATGAACATAGTGGCATTCAGATAGAATGCGTTCATCCCTAAGTATAGCAGATATAAGCTATAAGGTTGGATTCCTTTTATACCTTCTGTGCTGCGTAGTTGGTAGCGCCTTGACTTAGTAATTTTAAGTCCTAGGTTCGAGTCCCAGTCGGGGTAAAAAATGAATCATGTTTTCACATATGTATTGTGCTTGCTTGGTTATTGTATGACCCGAATGATATTGGGAATTGAATTAAAAGCTAAAATGAAACCACGAGTGAGGTTGGGGAATCTATTATATGTACATAGTGGCATTCAGATAGAATGCGTTCATCCCTAAGTATAGCAGATATAAGCTATAAGGTTGGATTCCTTTTATTCATTCTGTGGTGTGTAGTTGGTAGCGCCTTGACTTAGTAATTATAAGTCCTAGGTTTTAGTCCCAGTCGGGTTAAAAAATGATTCATGTTTTCACATATGTTCTGTGCTTGCTTGGATATATATATATATATATATATATATATATATATATATATATATATATATATATATATATATATATATATATATATATATATATATATATATATATATATATATATATATATATATATATATATATATATATATATATATATATATATATATATATATATATATATATATATATATATATATATATATATATATATATATATATATATATATATATATATATATATATATATATATATATATATATATATATATATATATATATATATATATATATATATATATATATATATATATATATATATATATATATATATATATATATATATATATATATATATATATATATATATATATATATATATATATATATATATATATATATATATATATATATATATATATATATATATATATATATATATATATATATATATATATATATATATATATATATATATATATATATATATATATATATATATATATATATATATATATATATATATATATATATATATATATATATATATATATATATATATATATATATATATATATATATATTATATACATATATATATATATATATATATATATATATATATATATATATATATATATATATATATATATATATATATATATATATATATATATATATATTGTACAAACGTACAAATTGTAAATACAATTTTTTATCAAAATATGTAATTATTGTAAATAGGTAATCATTTAGTAATTATTAAGTTATTTTAAAGTTGTATTTAATGGGTCAATAATTACTCTTGGTTTGTTTTTAACTCCTCCCAACGAAATAGCTGTACATATAAATAGCCCTAAATTTGATCATTAAATCAGTTCATTATTTATGCTTGTATTGGTGAACATTCTCTTTTATATATTAATTAAAATAATTCTTGCTTTCCGTTTGAAGTAGTGAAGTAACTACAGTCGTTACATTGGTGACCCCGGAGTGTTTCTATTTCTCACCCACGCCATGACAGACAGCAAATCTTCTACAGTGGCAGTAGACCTTATAGCTAACTTCAAACTCCCGACATGCCTCACCATCAACGCCCACAGCTGGTTCCGACTTGCAGAAATACAATTTCGTTTAAAGAGGATAACAAATTCTGGAACACAAGCTTATCATGGTTTATCATCCATTCCTGACGCACTTTTTCCCCAGATATCAGACTGTTTGGAATCCCAGGCTGACAACGCCATCTAATACCAGGACTTGAGAACCTTCGTCTTGAAGAAATTCTATTCATCTCCAGAGAAAAGAGTTAAAATGATATTTGACCTTTCAAAACAGGAAATATGTGATCAGCGCCCTTCTGACGCACTTGCTGAGATGTCAGCTATTGCCCTTCTTCCTCCCAACAGTTTGGGTACCAGTCAGACAATAGATGTACTTCTTGCTCTTTGGTTACAGCGTCTTCCTGAATCTGTCCGTGCTGCAATCACAGATTTTCCAACTTTCGATGCTGCTGCTCTGGCAGCCAGTGCAGACAGTCTTCTCAATGCACACAATGCAGCTAGTCATCCACCAATATTTGCCAGCACACCTCCAAACATTACCAATATCAATCACATGTACTCCAGCCCTCCAGACGAAGCCGTTGCAGCTGCCACATATTTATCTCGATCATCATTCTACAATAATGCCCTCACACGACCTCGAGCTAAAGAAATTACCTCATATTCTCACAAAAGACTGGATGTCAGGTCCAAACTCTGTTACTATCACGACCGCTTTGGTAACGCCGCCAAAAACTGCAAAAAACCATGTATATTTGCAAAAATCTTGCTTTAAGGTCGTCGCTGCCTGGTAGCCTCTGTCTCAATTAATTTTTTCTTCCTAGTTGATTCCATTACAGGTATCAAATTCTTGGTTGAGACAGGTGCCTGCAGGTCTCTCATCCCGAAGTCCATGGTCCACAGTGATTGTAGTTCAGGTACTGACAACAAATTGGTAGCTGCCAACGGGTCTCACACCACTATTTATGGATACAAAGTTCTCCAGCTATCCTTAGCCAACAGAACTTTCACATGGAAAATTATTATTGCAGATGTTTCTCTACCTCTCATTGGAGCTGATTTTCTTGCACATTTCCATCTCCTTGTCGATGTCGCCAATCGCCGCCTCGTGGACACCAACACCTTGTCCTCAATTGCCATTGTTACTGCACCTGGTGACCTCGCTCTTCACATATCTAATGCCCAAGATGATTACTCCTTCTTGCAGTCTACTTAGACTATCTTCCCGCACACCTGCAAGTCATGGCATTTTCCATTTCATGCGAACTTCAGGTCCTCCAGTATTCTCAAAGTTTTGTCGGCTGTCTCCAGAAAAACTCACCACAACAAAAAAGGTCTTCAAGGATGTGGAAGAAATGGGTCTATGTTAAAAGGCATCCAGCCCATGGGCATCCCCATTGCACATAGTAATAAAATAGGACAGTACGCTACGACCCTGCTGATACTACAAGCGATTGAATATGATGACAGAACCTAATCATTACCCTCTCCCTGACATTGCTGATGTCACGATATACTTACATGGGGCCAAGATATTTTCCAAACTGGACTTGCTCAATCGTTACTATCAAGTCCCTATGAATCCTGAAAACATTCCCAAGACAGCCATAACCACTCCCTTTGGAACATATACGTTCAACTACTCTTGCTTCGGCCTCAAAAACGCCGCAGCCACTTTCCAACGTACGATGGATGGGATTTTGGGTGACCTACCCTTCTCTGTTGCTTATGTGGATGACATCCTAGTTTTCTCTCCTAATCATGACACCCACAAAAAACACCTCCACAAAGTTCTTGAACGTCTACGCTCTGCTGGTCTCATCATCAGGCACGACAAGTGTGTATTTGGGGTCAAAGAAGTAGTGTTCCTGGGACACTGCATCTTCTCCAAGGGTGTCCTTCCCTTCCAAGAAAAAGCAACTGCCATCCAGACATTCCCTAAGCCTTCTACTATCAAGCCCTTGCAAGATTTTGTAGGAATGATCAACTATTACCATCGTTTTTTACCAAACATTGCTTCAATAATGACTTAACTATATACAGCACTGGCTGGAAAACCAAAATCACTATCCTGGGGCTCTGCCCAAGAAGATGCCTTTAATGCTGCCAAAAAAGCTCTTTCTGCTGCAGCCCATCTTAACTTTCCAACACCTGGTCTATCTCTCATCTTGTCTACTGATGCCAGCGATACTGCAGTGGGAGCTGTCCTCGAACAGATTAATCATGGAGTTTGTCAACCACTCGCCTTCTTCAGTAGAAAGCTTACTCCTGCTAAAATCCATTACTCCACCTTCGAAAGGGAGCTTCTTGCTATTTATTCCGCTGTCTGCCACTTCAAGCATTTTCTAGAAGGAGTCTCATTTACCATCCAAACGGACCACTTTCCACTTGTCCACGCTTTTACCAAGACAACAAAGACACCTCTCTACTATATCTGAGTTTAACTGTACTTTGCAACATGTCTCGGGAAAAAAGAATCCTGTCGCTGATGCACTTTCAAGAAACACTATTTCATCCATATACCTTGGCCTCGACTACAGACACCTCGCAGAACTACAGATACAAGATCCTGAAACACAATCTTGCTGTACATCACTCACATCTCTTCAATGGAAAGATTTACCAAGGGACCACCATCTTGTGTGACGTGAGTTCAGGACGACCTCGCCCCTGGATTCCTCAGCCTCTTCGAAGATACGTATTCCAACTTATTCATGGACTTTCCCATCCCTCCGGCTGATCAACTGCTATGCTCCTCAAGAAACAATTCATATGGCACGAAATAACAAAATACGCTAAATCTTGGTCCCGCTCCTGCTTGTCAGGACATACTGAATCTGGAATTGGTACTTTTCCTCACCACAAAGACGTTTCTCCCATGTCCACATTGACATTGTGGGACCTCTTCCACCATCAGAAAACAACAAATACATATTCACAATAGTTGACCGCTCAACCCGATGGCCCGAGGCAGTGCCCATGAAAGAGGCCACTGCCTCCTCCTGTGCTTCTGCCTTCCTATCTGCCTGGATCTCAAGATTTTGCATCCCCGAACATATTACATCAGATAGGGGTTCCACATTTACATCCCAACTTTGGAACTCTCTCAGTCAGCTCCTTGGCTCCACAAACCATCACACAACATCCTACAATCCAGAAGTCAACTGCATGGTTGAACGCAAGCACAGAACACTAAAGGCAGCCCTCATCACCCGCTGCAAAAGCAATTCTTGGACACATCAACTACCTTGGGTACTCCTTGGACTCCAGACTACTCCCAAGGAAGGTCTTGACGTATCCTCAGCTGAGATGGTATA
>JAXCGZ010004573.1:32500-35000 GCA_037179515.1 Halocaridina rubra
TTATTTCAAAGGAAATTAATTCACTAAAAGCCTGTGTTGAATTTTACTGCATTCACTCAAGTCATCTTAAAATTGGCTCTAGTCAGCTCCTCAGATTTATTGAAAAAATTATTTTCGTCCTTCATACCCCATTCATGTGTACCATTCCTCTGAGAATTATCGTCCGGTTCTAGGAAAAGTACACCAATGCTAATGGTAGTTACCCTGTTTAAAGAGACTGTTTATGCTTATACTGATTTTTGTCTGTGTTCATTATTTCTCGATATAGGTAAGGTATTTGAAAGAGTAAATAATTTTAAACTTATATCAAAACTCATACAGCTTCAGGTACCTCCTGACATTGTTCTTATTATGTTTGCGATGTTTCAAAATCAGCATGTACATGTGAAATTTAATGATTCTACCTCATGTGATTGGAAGGAAGGGAATGGTGTAAGCCAAGGAGGAATTCTATCGCCATTATTGTTCAATACATTTATTACTAATGTCCTAAATCACATGGCATCTTTTAAGGTTGGATACCGCTTGGGTATTAACAGTGTCAATGTAAGAGCCTATTCGGATTATATTTGTTGTCTCTGACTTTGTCTGGCATTCAACTTTTACTATGTAGACTATCTGTAATAGTTATTGATTTAGATCTTTTGATAAATAAGAACAAATCTGTCTGCATTTTTTTTAGGTTAAGCTTGGGAAGTCGTATTAACACAGATCCTGTTCGTTTTTTATTGATGGTTTTAAACTTATAGTTGTTCAGAACCGAACCTATTTGGGAATTATTTTAAATCATAACTTGTGCATTGCATCAGATGTTCAACGATACACGGAGGCTTTTATAAACAATGTTATTATGTGTATAGATTTTTTTTTCTTGTTGACAAGAGATACTTTTATTCTTATCTAAATCTTATTGCACAATTTATTTTATGGAGAGGAATTGTGGAATAAAAACTTTGAGTATTCATAGATTTTAAATCACTTAAGTATCTGATTCCATTAAACTGTTAAAATAATATGGAGTGTTTCGACAAGACCTAATAATCATGAACTTTGTTCACTGCATAATAATTTTAATTTTAATCATTTTATCAATTTCAAAGCTATCTAAAAATCTCATCGAATTTACATGACAAAGATTAAATATATCCATTTAGATTTTACTTTAATAGCAATTCTTTAATATTGAGACATAAAAAAAAATCAAGAAATGAATATGGCATTCACTCAATCCTGCAGGATGACATTAATTCAATACAATCCCGTATACATATTGGCAATGAGATGGAGGGAAGAATGCGTTGAATACATATGACTATGAACTATTTTGCATTTATTTAATTTTATATATACTGAATTTTATATAAAGAGTATCCTAAGCGGTATTTTATATTAGTGTCTGCATTCAGCTAGTGTATATATATATATATATATATATATATATATATATATATATATATATATATATATATATATATATATATATATATATATATATATATATATATATATATATATATATATATATATATATATATATATATATATATATATATATACATATATATATAAATACATATATATATATATATATATATATATATATATATATATATATATATATATATATATATATATATATATATATATATATATATATATATATATATATATATATATATATATATATATATATATATATATATATATATATATATATATATATATATATATATATATATATATATATATATATATATATATATATATATATATATATATATATATATATATATATATATATATATATATATATATATATATATATATATATATATATATATATATATATATATATATATATATATATATATATATATATATATATATATATATATATATATATATATATATATATATATATATATATATATATATATATATATATATATATATATATATATATATATATATATATATATATATATATATATATATATATATATATATATATATATATATATATATATATATATATATATATATATATATATATATATATATATATATATATATATATATATATATATATATATATATATATATATATATATATATATATATATATATATATATATATATATATATATATATATATATATATATATATATATATATATATATATATATATATATATATATATATATATATATATATATATATATATATATATATATATATATATATATATATATATATATATATATATATATATATATATATATATATATATATATATATATACATACATACATATACCTTGGCTGTTTCCCCTTTTAATTGGGGGGTAGCCGACATCAAGAAAGGAAAACAAATAAGGGGATTACTTTGCTCTATGGGCAATGACGAGAGAGCTAGCAACCGTTCAGATGGCACTGCTGGAGTGCCACAGCCCATCCTCCCGGCTCTTCCACAACCTGTGTCGCTTCACAACTGCCAGCT
>JAXCGZ010004574.1:0-40475 GCA_037179515.1 Halocaridina rubra
TAACACCACCACTCTCCATTGTACTAAGTATGGTCAAGACTAGAGCTACTGGAAGCACGTCCTCACTGGATGAACCCAGGAACTATACCCATCTTGAATAGCCATTGTCAAATGGAAATAAATGTTTGTTTGATCCGAAATTTGGCAGCAGACCGCAGGTAAGAGAGAAATTTATAAATTAGTATGTGTGGAAAATTTCCTATATACTATTCTTCGATTTTATTACCCCCCAAATTCGGAGATCCCGACACTGCTTCGGTAGAGGCCTACAAACGATCTCAAAACTAAATCCTCTACCAATAAAATATATTAATATTACATGCACTGACATACATGCAAATTTTTATAAGGGGGGTTGTGAACTGCTGATATGGGAATTATTAAATAAACTCTCCTCACCTTAAATTAAAACTTCCTCATACAGAATAATAAATTTTCCAAAATAAATTCTACCTACGAGTGTTCTACTAAAATGAGTTCATTCTGTCCCTCACACGTAGTTATAAACATTGTTAGAAATAAGTTACATCTGTACTCATCTATCCGGAAAAACCCAAATATAGTCAGCAATCATAGGGCTCCGAGTCAAACTCTAATATCTTCTGATCCACGTATCTCTACCACATTCTTATACTTGAGTGTCTTGTAGTTCCTCACGAGAGCAACTAATTACTCATTACCAAACTTATAAGCACAGTAAACACAAGTGTCTCGTAGCATTTCACGAGAGCAACTGAGAATAAACTCACAAATGAAACAACTCACAATACTATCGTTCACATTTTTCAAATTCATTAGAACAAACTTTCACAATGACCCTAAATATATTGTTCATTCATCACAAGAAAACTATTCATGACCACGTGGAAGATTGTAATTGCAAAGAACTCTCTGTTTACACAAAGTAATCAACGTTATCATGACGCGGTAAAAGATTGATTTACAGAAAGCAGATTTCGCTCTCGACTTCTGAGCTATACATACACTATGCAGAAGAATACTTATACATACTTAATATAAATGAATGCGTATTCATATGCGTAAATTTGATAATACAGTAATTGAATAGCTATACTTGTAGAGTGTGGATTGAGAGAAAGCTTTGGACCCTTTACAAATTTATTAATATAAACCAAAACATAATTTGAAAAAACCTTGCCACTAAAAGAATAAAACTAATAACATTTTGGCAGCAGAAAAATAATATATAAAAATGAGAATTTAACTTTACAATGCAATAGAAAGAGAGAAAAGGTCTTTTATTTACATATAATACTTAATACTTATCACTATTCAGGCACAATATCTTACTCATAAAATATTTATTTACTCACCCTAATTGAGGTTTATCTAATTTTCAAGATTATAGTATTATTAATATTTCTTGGTTCTAAACATTACTCTGTCTTCTTTACATATCGACCATGCTGCACGAAATTTTATTTAAAAATAAAATGGCGGGCTTACTCATCATAACATAAAAACAAACCAGACAAAAAGAAAACTATGCATTTCGTACCTGGGAAATTTAAATGAAATACATATTCTCTACATACATACAATGTCCGTAAATCTACATACATGTACTTAAGCTATAATAAATGAAACTGTCATGCAAAAACAACGCTTACATCATCTACGTAGAAATAAACTGTCTTGAAATATATTCAAGACAGCATGTATGATGATAGATGTTCCGGTTTTACGTCACGGACTCCCTTTTCTATCAAGGGCTAGGACGGTTGCCTTCTTGCGAAGGACTTGTTTTGGTATAGTAACAAATCATATTTACCTTATTTTACATTGTTAATGTATAGGAATAGAAAAGTGTAATGATGTAAAATCCAAAAATGTTGAGGAAATGATGTATGAAATGTTAAACTTTGTAATAGAAGGAAAGAGGTGTAGAGAGAGAGAGGAGGAGGATATTATGGAGAACGAGAGTAATTTCACTAGTATGGGGGGCGAATTAACACTTTTCTATAGACACCGTGTCCACACAACTGTCAGGATGAGCTTGACTGTACACCCTCTCGCATCGAGAATTAAGGCACGACTCTGAGTCTGAGAGTGAAACATGGCCTGTGCCTTGTGGCCGAAAGAATTTGAAATAGAAAACGTACAAACGCACATTATAGAAAACGTACTTTTGCTAGGAATTATGGGTGACTATAGAAACTTTCTTGTTCGTTCAAGACCAATTCTATGGGTTGCAATACAACAATCAGGAACATATTTGCACAGAAGGGCAATTTTATGAAAAAAAATTCATAGTTTGTTGGCTACACTTGGAAAATAAATATATAAAGGTAATTTACTAGATTAACATGAAAAATGTTTAATTTTATGATTGTATATAAAATAAATCCAATTCCATAAAGTAAATTTCTTTCTATTAAGGTAAAAAATGTTCGTGTAATTTTTGGTATGAATAGATAATTGGCTGGTGTTAAGTATTCAAAAGCTAGATAAATAAAAAAGTTAAAAATAAATATTTTTGAATAAAAAAACTGAAGAATCTTCTGTCAAGCTAAAACCAAGCTAAAGTGGAAGTGATCGAAAGACTGATTTAGCTCGAAAGAGAGAGAGAGAGAGAGAGAGAGAGAGAGCCACACACCTCATAGGCGGGTTGGCTGAGTCAAAGCATAACTACAAAATAAAATGGCGGTGTCCACCGACCTCAATTTCTTTTAATAAATGTCCCATTACTCACTGGATACAGATCACAAGTACTTAGCTATTTTAAGGAGGTGGTCCTGAAGAACTTCATGGCAGAAGGCAAGGAAGGAGGGGGTTCTCCTTCTGGGTGCGGGAGGTTTCCGCCCAATTCTCCATCTCTCGAGTAAAATCGACGAATCGCCATCTTCTTGGTCGTATCCGGCAACTTATATTTCTTGTAATGAGCATTTTCACTCAATGCCCCGGTCACACTTCGGCTTACTAAGAAATATCTTAGGAATAGTTCCTTAAAAGTTTCATAATATTTTCTGTTTGACCACTCGTCACTTCTCATCCGCAGACCCAAGTATTTCAGGAAGTCGACCGCGGGAATTATGGACGGACATTCGAGGTTTTTTACATTTGCGCCGTCGAGGTATAAAGATGAATTTTTGACTCGAGGCTCCTTTACAACCAGGGCACGGGGTGGGGGCTTGTCCTGCTGCGTTCCCTGTGTCACCACGGGGCTCGGAGCGGCAGGCTGTTCGTCGATGTGTGAAGCGTCGGTTTCTCTGTCGGCGTTGCCCACATTCCTTCTCGACGGAGCGGCGTCGGCAGGAGTTTGTAGGCGCCGCACGTGCTCCTCCAGTTCGAGAATTCTCCAATGTTTTGCCTCGGCACTCATTTCTTGAATTGGGAGATGTTGGATTTCTGCATTTGCCATTCTTATTTTCTTTTCTTCGCACTGGTTTATTCTGATATGAGAGTCTCTTCGTATGTTTTCCAGGCGTCTGATCCGTACTGCGCTGCCACCAGTTGTCGTAATGATTTTGTACTATCCCATCTGAATTCACCAATTTGTAAGATGACAGGGTTATCCCACCGCTTGTCACCACTTGTCGTGATGAATTCTTCTCACTACGTTAATATTAGTACCAGACGGGTACAAGGTAAGAATGGACAAGCGGTGATTTCTTTATCTTGATTTATTTTGAGTTTACATGTTCGAGCCTCAATGCCCTCGCCCTATGATTAACAAAATCTATGATATATTCGTGCCCCGGGCAAAGTTCTAACTAACTGTGCCTGCCCTGGGTGGTTCTTGAAATACCCCAAGGGCAGGGTGTGGCTTGACATCCAGTCCTGCCAATGAACTCAAGTGACATCCAGTCCTGCAAATCAACTCCAGGTTCGAAGTGGAGTCCCTCCTATTTTGGGGAGGAGCTATTTCAACAAGCCTATTGCAAAGGAGTGGGTGGCAATTGTCTATTGCCATTGGGTATCTCCCCAAGTCATTACATACGTATAGGTCAAATGCTCGTGTGTGGTATTTGGGAATAGAGGACTTGTTGATATCTCACACCCTCTTGAGGTACTTGACGCCAGGTGCCGAGTCTCATGGGACCAGCCATATATCTTCGTGACCCTTTTAATATTGGCCTTATCCCAGCAAAACACTGGAGAGAGTGTTCAATGGCCCCTTTTACCTCTAGCCTCACATGTTTCTCTTCAGGACCTGATTCTTGTTTCAGGTTTCAGGATTTCATATAACTGTAGCAAGACTTCAGTCATGCGACAAGAGGCTTCTTGATAGAATTTTGGCAGAGACTTCTTGAAACTACAAAACATGGTTCTAGTAATTTGGTCACTGATTTCTTTTGGCCAGAACTTGGTTCTGTTCATGTCAAATGCTTATGAACCAGCAAACCATTATTTTCCTAGTTTTGTTAAGGACAGTTTTTTCTGGTTGAAGAGATTTACTGAATAGAGTATTACTCATTTTGAAGATGCAGATCTCATCACCACTCTTAAAAACAAACTCTGAAAATCATTTCAATGTAAGTAGAGACTCTATGCGTATACTAACCAGAGCAAAGTGCTCAAAAATCAATATCGTCAAAAGTCATTTCATAATTTGTTTATGTATCGTTTCTTCAACTGATAAGTTTTTCATATCACCATGGTAACAGCATCTCATCTCTTATGTATATAGCTAGCCAGCGTAATGAGGAAATAAAGGATTATTATTATTATTATTATTATTATTATTATTATTATTATTATTATTATTATTAGTTATTATTATTATTATTATTATTATCATTATTATTATTATTATTATTATTATTATTATTATTATTATTATTATTAATGCTTTTCTCTTTGCCTATGTTATTGTTATTCTTGAGTATTTTGTATTTTATTTTACAATATATGACGTACAAATTGAGCCTGGCTCCGAGTGTGAAGATCAGATTTGCAGTCCCTCAGCATGTGGCAAATATGACTACTACCAGAGTCACTTGGAATATATTATGTTTATTTAGCATCTGAGATGGCACATATGGTAGGCATGTTAGTGCCCCTTATTAGTACTCTCTCTCTCTCTCTCTCTCTCTCTCTCTCTCTCTCTCTCTCTCTCTCTCTCTCTCTCTCTCTCTATCTCTCTCTCTCTCTCTCTCTCTCTCTCTCTCTCTCTCTCTCTCTCTCTCTCTCTCTCTCTCTCTCTCTCTCTCTCTGTGCTCGGCTTAGAATGGGGTATCGGCCTTTATGGCAGGTCTCCCAGACTCTAGATATGCCACAGTACATCTCCTGTAAATTGTGCGACCGTCCCAATGCTAACACTCTTGACCACTATTGTCTTCAGTGCCCCACAGTGAGAGATGTTTTACCACGAGGTCAGAACTTAATACAGATCTGCTCATTTTTACTTAATGATGACAACCTTGATGTTATTCTTGCTCGTTATCCTCACTTTGGTGGCCATTAATTATATTGAATTCTACATATATTTTCTGTATGTTGCTGTATAATTCTGTTTGTGCATTCTGCGTTTCTCTGAGCTTTGCTTTTGCATATAATGTACTCTATGCTGCCATACTGTGAGTTGTGTGTTAGTATGCAGCAATGTTTTATCAATATGTACACCTCCCTGTAAACCATGTTCAATTCTTGGTTTTGTATCCATTTGAAGCATTATTTGTATGAACTCATGTAATGTCTGACGCCTTGGCGCAATAAATTAATAAAATAAGAATAATAATCTCTCTCTCTCTCTCTGTTCCTTTTTCATTTTCATTATTCTTGAGAGCTTGTAATGTTTAACTCCATAATATTGTTTGGTTATGAACTCACATATACACATATAATTACATACACATATGTCAAAGGAATATGTAGTTTTTTTTATGTAACCTAAATATTGGGACTATTTTTTTTTCTTTCCCTTGGAAGGAAATGACACGTGTACCACAAAAATCATTAATCCTTACCCCAAACGTTCGACATGTTTTGTCCGAAGTAATCTCAGAATCGTTTTGAAAATGTTCTGCTGTGGTAATTCTAGGGTTGTCCCTCACGTCGTTTTTTGAGTACATTGTTGGGGCCTTGTCGACATTATTAGATTTTTTGTAGTGTTTTTGAATTATCATTAATTTACGGGTTTCTAAAACGTTTCTTTTGATGGCTTTGTTGGTAGCTTTTCATTGCTTTAAGTGTAATGGAAGGCTATGTTTATTTTTTGGTTTATATTGAACTTTTTTAGTGTTTTAGAAGCGATTGATAATAATATACTTTGATCAGTTGCATTAAATGCTGCTGAAGTTGCTTATGATAAGAGCTACAAAAGTTGCTTACTACAATTAATAAAAATGTTATCGACATCATGAGATAAAGTAACTTCTTGCAAGACAGGATGAAGAAATCGTTTAAATTACTCGGTGAAGGTACTGCTTTTTGTACAGAATGGAAGGCATTGCCTAAAATAAGAGAGAAGGTAGTTCCTTACGTGGAGTGTCGAATCAGGTAAATATTAGTAACCCCAATACATTGAATAATTTCATAAATTGTCAGGCTAGGTTAGTATAGGTTAGGGTAGGCTTTAATCTATCCTATCCTAACCTAACCTAACCATACTAACCCTAACCGAACCTAGCAGTTTGCGAGATCATTTAATGTACTGGGGTCGGTCATCTTTACCTGATCCGGAGTTTCTTACATTATAAACTGTTATTTTCTTGATGTCTTCAGGACGTGTACAAAGGAGACAGCCGCAAACAATTAGTTACGCAAGTCATGCAGTTGTTGGACTAATCCCTGCGATTCCGCAAACACGCAAAACTTCGATAAGTGTTTAATGGACACGTTGTTTTGCGCGGCGGTAGATTGGGACAGGACCCAAAGAGCCGAAGAAAAGATTAAAAGATCATATGGAAAAAAGTTTTACCTTTTTTTTTTTGTCGCTATAAATGCTTATTTTTTTAATCGCCATATTCAACATTATATAAATATTGAATGTCGTTACATCTTTATCTTTAGAATAAAGGAAATATTATGAAGATATCTGATATGGGAATTTTTTTGATTTAGACATATTTTCTTTACTCAAGGTATTGCTAGTAATTTCTTGTATTTATTTTTTCATGCTAATTATTATTATTATTATTATTATTATTATTATTATTATTATTATTATTATTATTATTATTATTATTATTATTATTATTATTATTATTATTATTATTATTATTATTATTATCATTATTATAATTGTTATTATTATTATTCTCGATTATGCAATCCTATTGCAATATGTCATTCTTGAGGTAATTAAAAATAAAAGTTAGCTCTACGTTTACTTAGAAAATGACTTTATCTATTTTGTTTTTGTTTTTTTACCATTAGTAGGTATGTTTCGATACGGTAAAGTTTGCCTCTGTCAAAATATGAACACTAGTGGATAGTGTTTAATCACTGAAGTCACATCCAGTGATGCATTCCTGAGCCCGCAAGAAGGACGTTGCTACCTCTCTTCATCTTCACTTGAATTTAGCGAACGGAAACTGTAAAACCCGGATAAGCAACTCCCAGGACAATAGATAATCACGTAATTTGTTAGGTCAGGTTAAGTTAAGTTTGGTTAAATTTGATTAAGCTAATGCCTGACCTAAGCTATGCTAACTTAATCTAACCTAGCCTAGCAATTTACGGGTCCATTTAATGCACTGGGAGTCGTTATATTTATTTGATCCGTAAACACCACTTTAGGGAATCGAAACCTTTATATTTTGCTCTCTTCATTGCAATGTAGTTTTTTCGTTGTTTTACTTAACGGGCTTTTCCTACCATTTTAGACTCAATGTTAACAGCTCAGTGTTATTAATATATATATATATATATATATATATATATATATATATATATATATATATATATATATATATATATATATATATATATATATATATAGATATATATATATATATATATATATATATATATATATATATATATATATATATATATATATATATATATATATATATATATATATATATATATATATATATATATATATATATAT
Organism: Halocaridina rubra; assembly: GCA_037179515.1. Taxonomy (NCBI): domain Eukaryota; kingdom Metazoa; phylum Arthropoda; class Malacostraca; order Decapoda; family Atyidae; genus Halocaridina; species Halocaridina rubra. The sequence continues at coordinate 8,021 of JAXCGZ010004574.1, forward strand.
ATATATATATATATATATATATATATATATATATATATATATATGGGAAGATGAACAATAATTATTTATTTTTTATAAGCACAAATAAAAATATTATTGAAGACAGACACTTAGAACTGTTTACTAATTATAATCATATATAAGTTTAAGCTTTCTATTTCCAATGAAAGCTTCTTTAAGGTACTAATAGTGTACTTTCATTTTGTAGAGCCCTCTCTCTCTCTCTCTCTCTCTCTCTCTCTCTCTCTCTCTCTCTCTCTCTCTCTCTCTCTCTCTCTCTCTCTCTCTCTCTCTCTCTCTCTCTCTCTCTCTCTTTCCCTACAACTGGAGACTACATCATCGGTACCTTGAAGATGCTTTCAGTGGAAAGCAAAAAAACTTATTCTGCTAATTTTGCAATTACTTCTGTTTAAGCCCCTCCCACCACTATTGTCTGCACTCTCATCTTCCATTCTATTTGCACTTTAATCAAGCCCCCCCCCCCCATATCATCATCATCATCTCCAAATACTATTATTATTAACATCAATAAAAGTCATTACGAAAGATCGACTGTTATAGATTGTGTTTGTGGGTGTGTGTATTGAGGAAGTGGCGCCGAGGTGTAGAGGACAACGGAGAGCGAATCTCAGGATGCTGGGAAGGAGTGATAGGAGATGCCGGCAAGGCCAGCTGCGTTCACATTCACCTTTGAATGACCATTATTTATTATCGAAAAAAAGTATATATATATATATATATATATATATATATATATATATATATATATATATATATATATATATATATATATATATATGTATAATCTGCAAATGCCAGTATACTGTCTTTACTGAAAAAAATAAAAAAATAATGACTTTCATATGACGTTAACACCTAGCTTCCATCCCATATATTATAACCCTTATATATCTCTCTCTCTCTCTCTCTCTCTCTCTCTCTATATATATATATATATATATATATATATATATATATATATATATATATATATATATATATATATATATATATATATATATATATATCTTCGCTTCTTTTTGAGTTTTATTTGTGGGCCTTTTTTAGCTTCATATTGTGCTGTGATATAACAGTTTATTTTGCATATACAGTAACCCCTCGTTTATCGCGGGGGTTCGGTTCCGGGACCGGCCGTGATGGGTGAATTTCCGCGAAGTAGGAACACCTAAAATAATATATATATATATATATATATATATATATATATATATATATATATATATATATATATATATATATATTTTTTTTTTTTTATGATTGTGGCGCCGGGACTGGCCAAGGGTGATGAAGTGGAGCGGCCTATATCGGGCTGTGGGGAGAAGCAGAGATTGTGAGTGTGGTGACCTGTCGGATGTGTGGGGATTGTGAAAGATGTGTGGTGAATGTCCAGTTCTCTGCTGGGTTTAGTGTGCCTCTGCATTGCTTTCATGATGTCTGTTCCAAAATTCTCCTTTATTATTATTGTTGTTATTATTGTTGTTGGCAGCAATAGTTTTCTTTTGATGATGATTGTATTGATTATTAATATTATGCACATTGTACACTTCTTGAGAAAAGATAAATGCTCTGTAAAACTCTCATAAAGTCCCATCTGCATTTACCTGATAGTCTTTACCTCATTGTGTTCATGAGAAAGAGCACTGTGCTTGTAACTCCCAGATTCCAAGTCAGTTTCATTTTTGACTCACTAACACTTAACATATCTATTCTTAAAACTGTGATTGCATTTAGCATTTACTGTTTCCCCAAATAGCGAATTCCAACTATGAGTGTCCTCGACCTACGATGCAGTTCCATTCCTCACGATGCATTGTAACCCGATTTTTTGCATAAGTCAGAACACCTAAATAAGCACCTACATCACCCACCTATCCTTACGCAGTAGTAAAGTTCATAATCAAAGCTATAAAAACACAAAATTTCTGTGACATATGGAAACATAGCTAGGACTAAAAACACTCATGGAGGACATAAATATAAAAATTGAAACGATCATTATTGATGATTCTAATAATTACTGTATATATTATTATTATTATTATTATTATTGTTATTGTTGTTATTATTATTATTATTATTATTATTATTATTATTATTATTATTATTTTTATTATTGTCATTGAAAATTCTCTTGGTAATAATAATAATATTTTCTTGTGTTACTTATACCCTTTTTCAGTTACTTTCAGGTTCCAGGAGTTGTGAATTTTGCATATGCTTTTTCAGTTACTTTTCAGGTTTAAGCAAGAGTGAATTTGCTGAGATTGCAAATTAAAGAGTCTTCCTTCAGTGACCTCATCTACACAACGTGAGCTGCTACTTCCATCCCAGAGGCATTTTCCCTATGTTTTATTGGGTCGCTGTTTGCACTACCCTGTTGGAGCTTGTGTTGGTATAGCTTAATTTTACGGCCGCATGCTCTTCCTGGCACCGACGCTTACCGTGATCTGGGCTTGGAACCGGCACTAAGTTGAGATTGATTTGTTCCCCCAGTGGATTCTTGAATGGGCCACCCACCAGAGGTTGAGTCTTACCTTGTAAAGATGCAGTTGAGAATATAAATATTAAGTCTCAAAAAAATAATATTCAATTACGTATGGTGCAGTGAATATAAACTTTTATATATATAAATATATATATATATATATATATATATATATATATATATATATATATATATATATATATATATATATATATATATATATATATAATATATATATGTGTGTATATGTGATTACCTAAATGTGATTACCTAATTGTGTTTACGGGAAAGAGCCCAAAGCTCGTATCTTCCCGTCTCCTCATCGGTTCCATTTTATACTTAGTCATACTTATCATACCTGTCCTTAAAACTATGGATTGAGATAGCATTAACTACCTCCTCGCTTAGCGAATTCCAATTATCAACTACTCTAGTTCTAGAGCCAGCCATATCAAAATATCGATCCCTATCCACTCTATCATAACCATGAAGGAATTTAAAGACTGCCACCATATCCCCCCTCACTCTTCTAGCTTCGAATGATGGTAAGTCTAATTCCCTCAGCCTCTCATCATAACTGAGATTGCGTATTTCTGGCACCAGTTTCGTGGCATGTCTTTGAACTTTTTCAAGCTTAGCTATGTGCTTTTTCAAGTGCAGATTCCAAAAGGGGGCTGCATATTTAAAGACTGTCACCATATCCCCCCTCACTCTCCTAGCTTCGAGTGATGGTAAGTCTAATTCCCTCAGCCTCTCATCATAACTGAGATTGCGTATTTCTGGCACCAGTTTCGTGGCATGTCTTTGAACTTTTTCAAGCTTAGCTATGTGCTTTTTCAAGTGCGGATTCCAAAAGGGGGCTGCATATTCGAGTTTTGGCCTCACATAGGTTACATAAATATTTCTGAACATTTCCTTGTCCATGTGCCTGAAGGCTACCCTTACATTTGATAAGAATGCATATGCTGCCCTTACTATGCCATTTATATGTATTTCTGGAGACAAATCTGCCAGTATGTTTACTCCTAGATCTCTCTCATTTTCTGTCTCTTGAAGTTGTACTCCAGCCACCGAGTAGTCAAGCTTGGGTCTTCTTGCACTTGTACCCATTCTCATTACCTTACATTTTGAAGTATTGAATTTCATTAGCCACTTTTCTGACCACTCATGCAGATTATTTAGATCCTCCTGAAGTTCTCTACCATTGTTCTCGTTTTTTACTTTCTTCACAATCTTTGCATCATCTGCAAACATATTCATGAATGTATATATATGTATATGTATGTGTATATATATGTATATGTGTATATGTATATATATATATATATATATATATATATATATATATATATATATATATATATCCTGTGCCTGTGGGGCGGGCACAATATCAAAAAATAGCATCACCGTATTCCCTGCGTGTCGTAAAAGGCGACTAAAAGTGGACGGGGCGGGGGGACTGGGAATCCCCCCCTTGTACCAACCTCCTGTGAGACGTCAAAGAAGAAGGGGAGTGGGGGGGAGAATAACTTCTCCCCAAACTGTTTTCTTTTTTTGATGTCGGCTACCCCCCAATTTAAGGGGGAAACTGCCAAGGTATATATATATATATATATATATATATATATATATATATATATATATATATATATATATATATATATGTGTGTGTATTATATATATATATATATATATATATATATATATATATATATATATATATATATATATATATATATATATATATATATGTGATTACCTAATTGATTACCTAATTGTGTTTACGGGAAAGAGCCCAAAGCTCGTATCTTCCCGTCTCCTCATCGGTTCCATTTTATACTTAGTCATACTTATCATACCTGTCCTTAAAACTATGGATTGAGATAGCATTAACTACCTCCTCGCTTAGCGAATTCCAATTATCAACTACTCTAGTTCTAGAGCCAGCCATATCAAAATATCGATCCCTATCCACTCTATCATAACCATGAAGGAATTTAAAGAGTGTCACCATATCCCCCCTCACTCTTCTAGCTTCGAATGATGGTAAGTCTAATTCCCTCAGCCTCTCATCATAACTGAGATTGCGTATATCTGGCACCAGTTTCGTGGCATGTCTTTGAACTTTTTCAAGCTTAGCTATGTGCTTTTTCAAGTGCAGATTCCAAAAGGGGGCTGCATATTTAAAGACTGTCACCATATCCCCCCTCACTCTTCTAGCTTCGAGTGATGGTAAGTCTAATTCCCTCAGCCTCTCATCATAACTGAGATTGCGTATTTCTGGCACCATTTTCGTGGCATGTCTTTGAACTTTTTCAAGCTTAGCTATGTGCTTTTTCAAGTGTGGATTCCAAAAGGGGGCTGCATATTCGAGTTTTGGCCTCACATTGGTTACATAAATATTTCTGAACATTTCCTTGTCCATGTGCCTGAAGGCTACCCTTACATTTGATAAGAATGCATATGCGGCCCTTACTATGCCATTTATATGTATTTCTGGAGACAAATCTGCCAGTATGTTTGCTCCTAGATCTCTCTCATTTTCTGTCTCTTGAAGTTGTACTCCAGCCACCGAGTAGTCAAGCTTGGGTCTTCTTGCACTTGTACCCATTCTCATTACCTTACATTTTGAAGTATTGAATTTCATTAGCCACTTTTCTGACCACTCATGCAGATTATTTAGATCCTCCTGAAGTTCTCTACCATTGTTCTCGTTTTTTACTTTCTTCACAATCTTTGCATCATCTGCAAACATATTCATGAATGTATATATATGTATATGTATGTGTATATATATGTATATGTGTATATGTATATATATATATATATATATATATATATATATATATATATATATATATATATATATATATATATATATATATATATATATATATATATATATATATATATATATATATATATATATATATATATATATATATATATATATATATCCTGTGCCTGTGGGGCGGGCACAATATCAAAGAATAGCCTCACCGTATTCCCTGCGTGTCGTAAAAGGCGACTAAAAGTGGACGGGGCAGGGGGACTGGGAATCCCCCCCTTGTACCAACCTCCTGTGAGACGTCAAAGAAGAAGGGGAGTGGGGGGGAGAATAACTTCTCCCCAAACTGTTTTCTTTTGTTGATGTCGGCTACCCCCCAATTTAAGGGGGAAACTGCCAAGGTATATATATATATATATATATATATATATATATATATATATATATATATATATATATATATATATATATATATATATATATATATATATATGTGTGTGTGTGTGTGTATTATATATATATATATATATATATATATATATATATATATATATATATATATATATATATATATATATATATATATATATATATATATATATATATATATATATATATATATATATATATATATATATATATATATATATATGTGATTACTTAATTGATTACCTAATTGTGTTTACGGGAAAGAGCCCAAAGCTCGTATCTTCCCGTCTCCTCATCGGTTCCATTTTATACTTAGTCATACTTATCATACCTGTCCTTAAAACTATGGATTGAGATAGCATTAACTACCTCCTCGCTTAGCGAATTCCAATTATCAACTACTCTAGTTCTAGAGCCAGCCATATCAAAATATCGATCCCTATCCACTCTATCATAACCATGAAGGAATTTAAAGACTGTCACCATATCCCCCCTCACTCTTCTAGCTTCGAATGATGGTAAGTCTAATTCCCTCAGCCTCTCATCATAACTGAGATTGCGTATTTCTGGCACCAGTTTCGTGGCATGTCTTTGAACTTTTTCAAGCTTAGCTATGTGCTTTTTCAAGTGCAGATTCCAAAAGGGGGCTGCATATTTAAAGACTGTCACCATATCCCCCCTCACTCTTCTAGCTTCGAGTGATGGTAAGTCTAATTCCCTCAGCCTTTCATCATAACTGAGATTGCGTATTTCTGGCACCAGTTTCGTGGCATGTCTTTGAACTTTTTCAAGCTTAGCTATGTGCTTTTTCAAGTGCGGATTCCAAAAGGGGGCTGCATATTCGAGTTTTGGCCTCACTTAGGTTACATAAATATTTCTGAACATTTCCTTGTTCATGTGCCTGAAGGCTACCCTTACATTTGATAAGAATGCATATGCTGCCCTTACTATGCCATTTATATGTATTTCTGGAGACAAATCTGCCAGTATGTTTACTCCTAGATCTCTCTCATTTTCTGTCTCTTGAAGTTGTACTCCAGCCACCGAGTAGTCAAGCTTGGGTCTTCTTGCACTTGTACCCATTCTCATTACCTTACATTTTGAAGTATTGAATTTCATTAGCCACTTTTCTGACCACTCATGCAGATTATTTAGATCCTCCTGAAGTTCTCTACCATTGTTCTCGTTTTTTACTTTCTTCACAATCTTTGCATCATCTGCAAACATATTCATGAATGTATATATATATGTATATGTATGTGTATATATATGTATATGTGTATATGTATATATATATATATCCTGTGCCTGTGGGGCGGGCACAATATCAAAGAATAGCCTCACCGTATTCCCTGCGTGTCGTAAAAGGCGACTAAAAGTGGACGGGGCGGGGGGACTGGGAATCCCCCCCTTGTACCAACCTCTTGTGAGACGTCAAAGAAGAAGGGGAGTGGGGGGGAGAATAACTTCTCCCCAAACTGTTTTCTTTTTTTTATGTCGGCTACCCCCCAATTTAAGGGGGAAACTGCCAAGGTATATATATATATATATATATATATATATATATATATATATATATATATATATATATATATATATATATATATATATATATATATATATATATGTATTATATATATATATATATATATATATATATATATATATATATATATATATATATATGTATATATATATATATATATATATATATATATATATATATATATATATATATATATATATATATATATTATATATATATATATATATATATATATATATATATATATATATATATATATATATATATATATATGTGATTACCTAATTTATTACCTAATTGTGTTTACGGGAAAGAGCCCAAAGCTCGTATCTTCCCGTCTCCTCATCGGTTCCATTTTATACTTAGTGATACTTATCATACCTGTCCTTAAAACTATGGTTTGAGATAGCATTAACTACCTCCTCGCTTAGCCAATTCCAATTATCAACTACTCTTACACTGAAAAAGTATTTCCTTACATCCTGCAAAGAAGTTTTCTTACGAAGTTTCAAACTATGACCTCTAGTTCTAGAGCCAGCCATATCAAAATATCGATCCCTATCCACTCTATCATAACCATGAAGGAATTTAAAGACTGTCACCATATCCCCCCTCACTCTTCTTGCTTCGAGTGATGGTAAGTCTAATTCCCTCAGCCTCTCATCATAACTGAGATTGCGTATTTCTGGCACCAGTTTCGTGGCATGTCTTTGAACTTTTTCAAGCTTAGCTATGTGCTTTTTCGAGTGCAGATTCCAAAAGGGGGCTGCATATTCGAGTTTTGGCCTCACATAGGTTACATAAATATTTCTGAACAATTCCTTGTCCATGTGCCTGAAGGCTACCCTTACATTTGATAAGAATGCATATGCTGCCCTTACTATGCCATTTATATGTATTTCTGGAGCCAAATCTGCCAGTATGTTTACTCCTAGATCTCTCTCATTTTCTGTCTCTTGAAGTTGTACTCCAGCCACCGAATAGTCAAGCTTGGGCCTTCTTGCACTTGTACCCATTCTCATTACCTTACATTTTGAAGTATTGAATTTCATTAGCCACTTTTCTGACCACTCATGTGTGTGATTACCTAATTTTGATTACCTAATTGTGTTTACGGGAAAGAGCCCAAAGCTCGTATCTTCCCGTCTCCTCATCGGTTCCATTTTATCCTTAGTGATACTTATCATACCTGTCCTTAAAACTATGGATTGAGATAGCATTAACTACCTCCTCGCTTAGCCAATTCCAATTATCAACTACTCTTACACTGAAAAAGTATTTCCTTACATCCTGCAAAGAAGTTTTCTTACGAAGCTTCAAACTATGACCTCTAGTTCTAGAGCCAGCCATATCAAAATATCGATCCCTATCCACTCTATCATAACCATGAAGGAATTTAAAGACTGTCACCATATCCCCCCTCACTCTTCTAGCTTCGAGTGATGGTAAGTCTAATTCCCTCAGCCTCTCATCATAACTGAGATTGCGTATTTCTGGCACCAGTTTCGTGGCATGTCTTTGAACTTTTTCAAGCTTTGCTATGTGCTTTTTCAAGTGCGGATTCCAAAAGGGGGCTGCATATTCGAGTTTTGGCCTCACATAGGTTACATAAATATTTCTGAACATTTCCTTGTCCATGTGCCTGAAGGCTACCCTTACATTTGATAAGAATGCATATGCTGCCCTTACTATGCCATTTATATGTATTTCTGGAGACAAATCTGCCAGTATGTTTACTCCTAGATCTCTCTCATTTTCTGTCTCTTGAAGTTGTACTCCAGCCACCGAGTAGTCAAGTTTGGGCCTTCTTGCACTTGTACCCATTCTCATTACCTTACATTTTGAAGTATTGAATTTCATTAGCCACTTTTCTGACCACTCATGCAGATTATTTAGATCCTCCTGAAGTTCTCTACCATTGTTCTCGTTTTTTACTTTCTTCACAATCTTTGCATCATCTGCAAACATATTCATGAATGAATTTACAGACTCTGGTAGGTCATTTACATATACAAGGAACAAAAGTGGCCCTAAAACTGAACCCTGTGGAACTCCACTACTAACTCTTCTCCATTCAGACAGTGAGTGTCTTACTCTAACCCTCTGTTCCCTTCCTTCTAAGTAAGTTTTTATCCATTCCAAAACATTTCCACCCATTCTAGCCATTGATTGAAGCTTCCTAATAAGGCTCCCATGTGGAACAGTGTCAAACGCTTTCTGGAAGTCTAGGAATATGCAATCTGCCCAGCCCTCTCTTTCCTGTAAGATTTGGCTTACCTCATCATAAAATTCTAATAAGTTTGTTACTGTTGATCTACCTTCTCTGAAGCCATGTTGCCTCACTGACAAAAAGTCGAAGGATTCCAAGTGAAGAGAGATATGTTTCCTTAGTAGTTTCTCCATAACTTTGCAAACTATGCTGGTCAAGGAAAGTGGTCTATAGTTCAGAGCCGTATCCCTCCTTCCCTTTTTGAAGATAGGTAACACATTTGCTTGTTTCCAGCATCTTGGAATCTCCCCCGACTCCAGTGACTCCTTAAATATGATACTTAGTGCCACTGATATTGTGCTGGCGCATTTTTTAAGCACATGAGGGGATATGTCATCGGGACCTGTAGCTTTATGAACATCTAAATCCATCAGCGCTTTGCATACCTCTGTGGCTGTAAGGTTGATGTTCTCTAATACCGGCCCTTGAGCTTCTATCACTGCAATCTGAGGGGGTGGGGTATTTTCTACTGTAAATACTGACTGAAACTCCTTGTTCAATTCTTTGCAGATCTCTTCATCCGTCTCAGTGATGCTTCCATCCGCTCTCTTTAGCCTTAAAACCTGTTCTTTTACCTTCAGTTTTCCTCTGATAAAGCTGTGGAAAAGCTTGGGATTTTCTTTAGCCTCCCTGGTGATGTCCCTCTCATAGTCTCTCTCTGCCTCTCTCCTTTTACTTAGGTAGTCATTTCTTGCTCTTTTGTAGGTTTGCCAGGCATTTATGTTTTTTCTCCTCCTATACCTTTTCCAGCATTTGTCTCTCCACTCCTTAGCTCTTTTACACCCATTATCGAACCATTTCTCTCTGGCATGAATTACACCTACTTTGGTGACAGGTATGCAGCAATCTACTATCTTCCCATATTTCTCACAAAAGATGTCATACATTTCTTGTACAGATTTGTTGTAAAATAAGGTTCTCCAGTCAATAACTGCAAAAAGCTCATTCATTTTGATGTAATCTCCTTTCGGATAGTTCCACCTCATGTCCTCAGTGCCTCTACTCTCAGGAAGAATATCTTCAATGATATACTCCATCAACAACACACAGTGGTCACTCTTTCCAATTGGTGGTTCATACTCAATTTTTTCAATATCCAACACATTATCTGTGAACACTAGATCAAGTAGTAATGGCTCATCCCCACCCCTGGCCCTTGTTGGTTCCATTACATATTGGTGTAGGAAATTCCCTTGTACGCAATCTAGGAATCTTGCCCCGAATGAGTCCTCACCACTGTGTGGGTCAAGATTTATCCAATCTATCTCTTTATGATTAAAGTCTCCCATAATCAAAATCCTACATTTTTTTTCCCGTGCCATGTTAACAACTGAGGTTATGACTTCAATAGTACCTATATGACTTTCCTCATAAACTTCAAGCCTATTTTGGTTCCTTGGTGGGTTATATACAACAGTTATTATAATGCTCTCTGACCCAGTATTTATGCGAGCAACAAGAAATTCCTTAAACTCACTTTCTATAGCCAAGTTTATTTCTTCAACTTGAATCCTTTCACTAATGAGCAGTGCTATCCCTCCACCAGTCCTCTCAGATCTTTCAACCCTTAGTATTCTGAAGCCCTTAGGAAAAACTGTAACACTGTTTATGTCCTCACTCAACTTAGTCTTTGTAATTTCTACTATATATGCCTTACTGTTGTGAATCCTATCTTTTAATTCTACTGCCTTACCAGCTAATCCATCAGCATTTGTGTATAACAATCTTACTGAGGCCCCATGCCCTGATTTTCTGTCATTATCTTATTTATCTCCCCTTTGTCTGGGAGAACTGAAATGAAAATTTTTCTTCTCTTCTTCATTTCTTTCCTCATTTAACCTTCTTGCCTCTTGCAACAAGTTTTTGATCTTTCCCATCTCTTCCTGTGTTCTGTATCGTCTAATGAACACTTCTTTGAATTCTTGAAGGTCTTTTAGACTTTTTTTTCTCAACAATATTTCCCTACATGTTTCCCCTCTCTCAAAGGTTACTTTTGTTGGTCTCGGCTTTCCTTCCCTCAAATATTTACCTAGTTGGTGTATGTTTACAATATCCTCAGGACCACAAACTACTCCAAGCTTTCTTATCAGGTCTACAACCTTAGCTTTATTTTCTTCAAGTCTCCCCTGCCATGTTGGCTCCTGGGATTCACTTATGCCTGAGATTACCACTGTCTTCTCCTTATCAAGTGCCTGTCTGATTAGTGGGTTTGCCCTTTCCATCACAACGTCTTTCATTTTTTTGATTACTGTCTCTTTATAGTCAACTGTTTGTATGTTTTCCAGTGCACCACCTTTACAGCCTCTTTTACTGCCACATTCCCCTTTAGTGCATCAGCAAAGGAAGTTTTCATGGCATCATTTTCCATATTCAGCTCCTGGAACTCTTTTCTGAACTGTTCAATGTTTTCCTTAATCTGGACATTCCAAGCAGCAATCTCGTCTCTCTCAGAAGAGAGCAGTGAACTAACATCTAATTCCTTTAGGTTGTCATTCAGCTGTTTGTTTTTATCTTCTTGTTTAGAAATTCTAGATTCTAGTTGACTCTTTTCCCCTTCCAGCCTCTTTATTCTTTTTCTAGTTCCTTTCTCTCCTGCCCTTGTGCTTTATTTGCTTCCTCCAAAGATCTTATTTGCTCTCTGAGTGTTTCATTCTCTTTCATTTCTCCATCCATATTCCAAATTTTTTCATCAAGGCTTATAACCATTGCCTCTAAATTCTTGATTTTCTGTTTGTGTGTGTGTGTGTGTGTGAGAGAGAGAGAGAGAGAGAGAGAGAGAGAGAGAGAGAGAGAGAGAGAGAGAGAGAGAGAGAGAGAGAGAGAGAGAGAGGAGAGAGAGAGAGAGAGAGAGAGAGAGATACATACATTGTTTTTATATTTGCAATTGTAGCTTTTTATTTTATATTTTTAATGTCAAATTTACACCCTTAGCAATAGTTTAAATAGACATTATTAAAGACGACAAAGTTATATAGTTGAAACTGTGAGTACGTAGTTGTGTTTACGGGAAAGAGCCCAAAGCTCGTATCTTCCCGTCTCCTGATCAGTTCCATTTTATACTTAGTGATACTTATCATACCTGTCCTTAAAACTATGGATTGAGATAGCATTAACTACCTCCTCGCTTAGCCAATTCCAATTATCAACTACTCTTACACTGAAAAAGTATTTCCTTACATCCTGCAAAGAAGTTTTCTTACGAAGCTTCAAACTATGACCTTTAGTTCTAGAGCCAGCCATATCAAAATATCGATCCCTATCCACTCTATCATAACCATGAAGGAAATTAAAGACTGTCACCATATCCCCCCTCACTCTTCTAGCTTCGAATGATGGTAAGTCTAATTCCCCCAGCCTCTCATCATAACTGAGATTGCGTATTTCTGGCACCAGTTTCGTGGCATGTCTTTGAACTTTTTCAAGCTTAGCTATGTGCTTTTTCGAGTGCGGATTCCAAAAGGGGGCTGCATATTCGAGTTTTGGCCTCACATAGGTTACATAAATATTTCTGAACATTTCCTTGTCCATGTGCCTGAAGGCTACCCTTACATTTAATAAGAATGCATATGCTGCCCTTACTATGCCATTTATATGTATTTCTGGAGACAAATCTGCCAGTATGTTTACTCCTAGATCTCTCTCATTTTCTGTCTCTTGAAGTTGTACTCCAGCCACCGAGTAGTCAAGCTTGGGCCTTCTTGCACTTGTACCCATTTTCATTACCTTATATTTTGAAGTATTGAATTTCATTAGCCACTTTTCTGACCACTCATGCAGATTATTTAGATCCTCCTGGAGTTCTCTACCATTGTTCTCATTCTTTACTTTCTTCACAATCTTTGCATCATCTGCAAACATATTCATGAATGAATTTACACACTCTGGTAGGTCATTTACATATACAAGGAACAAAAGTGGCCCTAAAACTGAAACCTGTGGAACTCCACTACTAACTCTTCTCCATTCAGACACTGAGTGTCTTACTCTAACCCTCTGTTCCCTTCCTTCTAAGTAAGTTTTTATCCATTCCAAAACATTTCCACCTATTCTAGCCATTGCTTGCAGCTTCCTAATAAGTCTCCCATGTGGAAAAGTGTCAAACGCTTTCTGGAAGTCTAGGAATATGCAATCTGCCCAGCCCTCTGCTTCCTGTAAGATTCGGCTTACCTCATCATAAAATTCTAATAAGTTTGTTACTGTTGATCTACCTTCTCTGAAGCCATGTTGCCTCACTGACAAAAAGTTGAAGGATTCCAAGTGAAGAGAGATATGTTTCCTTAGTAGTTTCTCCATAACTTTGCAAACTATGCTGGTCAAGGAAACTGGTCTATTGTTCAGAGCCGTATCCCTCCTTCCCCTTTTGAAGATAGGTATCACATTTGCTTGTTTCTAGCATCTTGGAATCTCCCTTGACTCCAGTGACTTTTTAAATATGATACTTAGTGCCACTGATATTGAGATTGCGCATATTTTAAGCACATGAGGGGATATGTCATCGGGACCTGTAGCTTTATGAACATCTAAATCCATCAGCGCTTTGCATACCTCTGTGGTTGTAAGGTTGATGTTCTCTAATACCGGCCCTTGAGCTTCTATCACTGCAATCTGAGGGGGTGGGGTATTTTCTACTGTAAATACTGACTGAAACTCCTTGTTCAATTCTTTGCAGATCTCTTCATCCGTCTCAGTGATGCTTCCATCCGCTCTCTTTAGCCTTAAAACCTGTTCTTTTACCTTCAGTTTTCCTCTGATAAAGCTGTGGAAAAGCTTGGGATTTTCTTTAGCCTTCCTGGTGATGTCCCTCTCATAGTCTCTCTCTGCCTCTCTCCTTTTACTTAGGTAGTCATTTCTTGCTCTTTTGTAGGTTTGCCAGGCAGTCTACTCAGGTATTGATAACCAGGTTAATTAAATTCTTCATTTTTATTCGCATTTTCTCCTGTAATCATATTGGGTCTCTGTTTTTCACAAGCCTCTTGGAAACTATTGGGTGGTTTTGGCTTTTTTAAGTTTGACGGCCGGATGCACTTCCAATCACCAACCGTATCTGACCTTGGGATCGGTAGTTATTTGAACTTGCTTGCTCTCTTGTTGCTTAATTTGTTAATCTAGATTTTGTTGATTCGGTTTTTACGTCACGAGCCCCCGTTTTTACTAAGGGCTAGGACGGTTGCCTTTTTGCAAAGGACTTTTTTTGGCAGATATCATTACCCTGAGTGTATGCCCTTACTAACCTCAGTCCGTGACGGGGCGCGAACCATTTTGCCACGGAGACTACTTATCTAATCTAGATTATGCATTTTGCATATATGAATATATAATGAGAATTATGAAATAAATCCTTATTGACAGTATACAGATAGGATTTCATAGCAGTCCATATAGTGAAATTATTATCCAGTGCTTCAGGACTCAAGTTTTTTTCAGCCGAGACTGTTTTATCCTGTGGGTGGGTTCTCTCCAAATGAGGCGTTGAGCATGCTCTGGCACTCAAACTTCATTTTTTTTCCTTTTTCTTTTTTTCTTTTACACTGTACGTTTTCATCACCCTTTCACCTTTCATGTCACAAAAGTGAGGAAACTGGGATTTTTTTCCCATCATATATTCTTACTGCGGAGTCGAGGTTGTGCTTTGACTAGGCCACCCTCCTTAACGGATGTTTTAACCTGTCGAGGCACCTTTTCACCAGCAACCTTTGATATTTCATATTCACCCTCATACTTAGCCACTGGAATTGGCCACCTTTTTTTTTTTTATTCCCAGAGACTAGGAACTGGAAAACTCCACATCAAATAATTTTACATGTCAGATATTTGGCTCCAAGATCCTCTCACTGCAAAAGGAAAATTGGCATTTGCGAGATAAGTGGGTCAGAAATACTGCAATACCTTTCTGAGACTTGGCAGAAAGCATCCACGGAATATCTTATGCTATCGCATAATATATCAAGGGCATAATATATAACTCCTTTACGAGGTCTGTGGCCTAGCTTTCTGGAGATTTTTTTATTTATTATTATTATTATTATTATTATTATTATTATTATTATTATTATTATTATTATTATTATTATTATTATTATTATTATTATTATTATTATTATTATTATTGTCACCATGGCAAATCGGTAGCGCTCACGATTTTTAAATCGTCAGGTCGAGGGATCACTGCCCGCCACAGCTTGAGGTTAGAAAAGGATCACACCTACCAAAACTAATGTTTTTCGCAAGAAGGTACTGTCCTAACGTTTAGTAGAAAAGTCAAAGTCAAAGTCAAAGTAAAAAAACTTTATTCCATCAAAAATGGCTATTACATGATAATTAATCTAATTACAAATTACAATGTAAAATGTCAAAATAAAACAAATGAAATTTGCAAAGCACAAAATCAAAATATTTACACATTAAAATAAGCATACGTGAAGTAAAACCAATCACATTACTATTATAATAATTATTATCATTATTATTATTATTATTATTATTATTATTATTATTATTATTATTATTATTATTATTATTATTATTATTATTATTATTATTATTATTATTATTATTATTATTATTATTATTATTATGTTAGCATCGTGTGAAACGAATGTGGATTGATGTGTGTTTTGGATTACGGTCCTTGTATATAGTTACATAGATTTAGTTAACATGCAGATTTAGCCACCGTGATAAAGTATATATTATGTAATTTCTGTTTATCGCTCTGTTTATATTGCAGATATTTTGCTATTCGCTCTCGCAAATAACTAATTAAGCTCTGTTAAATTGATAATGAGATTTATTTTATTTTGATACAATTATGACTGAAATTTTTTGCCCTTATCGAAATGTAATATCAAAGCGTCACATACCTAATAGTGTACTCACTAAATAGCACTTATATGGAGATATAAAAATTCGGTGTGAAGCTTAATTAAAAGTTTTTCTCTTTTTTTCTCTCTCTCTCTTTCTCGTCTTCTTTCTATATTCTGTGAGAGGGAGAACATAAAAGTGACGCCATCTCTGTCCCAAACCTCTCCCATCCATGGGCGGTAGGAGGGGTAGCTATCAGGAGACTCAAAAAGAAAATCAAGAATTTAGAGGAAATGGTTATAAGCCTTGATGATAAAATTCAGAATATGGATGGAGAAATGAAAGAGAATGAAACACTCAGAGAGCAAATAAGATCTTTGGAGGAAGCAAATAAAGCACAAGGGCAGGAGAGAAAGGAACTAGAAAAAAAGAATAAAGAAGCTGGAAGGGGAAAAGAGTCAACTAGAATCTAGACTTTCTAAACAAGAAGATAAAAACAAACAGCTGAATGACAACCTAAAGGAATTAGATGTTAGTTCACTGCTCTCTTCTGAGAGAGACGAGATTGCTGCTTGGAATGTCCAGATTAAGGAAAACATTGAACAGTTCAGAAAAGAGTTCCAGGAGCTGAATATGGAAAATGATGCCATGAAAACTTCCTTTGCTGATGCACTAAAGGGGAATGTGGCAGTAAAAGAGGCTGTAAAGGTGGTGGCACTGGAAAACATACAAACATTTGACTATAAAGAGACAGTAATCAAAAAAATGAAAGACGTTGTAATGGAAAGGGCAAACCCACTCATCTGACAGGCACTTAATAAGGAGAAGACAGTGGTAATCTCAGGCATAAGCGAGTCCCAGGAGCCAACATGGCAGGGGAGACTTGAAGAAAATAAAGCTAGGGTTGTAGACCTGATAAGAAAGCTTGGAGTAGTATGTGGTCCTGAGGATATTGTAAACATACACCAACTAGGTAAATATTCGAGGGAAGGAAAGCCGAGACCAACAAAAGTAACTTTTGAGAGAGGGGAAACATGTAGGGAAATATTGTTGAGAAAAAAAGTCTAAAAGACCTTCAAGAATTCAAAGAAGTGTTCATTAGACGATACAGAACACAGGAAGAGATGGGAAAGATCAAAAACTTGTTGCAAGAGGCAAGAAGGTTAAATGATGAAAGAAATGAAGAAGAGAAGAAAAATTTTCATTACAGAGTTCTTCCAGACAAAGGGGAGATAAAGAAGATAATGACAGAAGATCAGGGGATGGGGCCTCATTAAGATTGTTATACACAAATGCTGATGGATTAGCTGGTAAGGCAGTAGAATTAAAAGATAGGATTCACAACAGTAAGGCAGATATAGTAGCAATTACAGAGACTAAGTTGAGTGAGGACATAAACAGTGTCACAGTTTTTCCTAAGGGTTTCAGAATACTAAGGGTTGAAAGATCTGAGAGGACTGGTGGAGGGATAGCACTGCTCATAAGTGAAAGGATTCAAGTCGAAGAAATAAACTTGGCTATAGAAAGTGAGTTCAAGGAATTTCTTGTTGCTCGCATAAATACTGGGTCAGAGAGCATTATAATAACTGTTGTATACAACCCACCAAGGAACCAAAATAGGCTTGAAGTTTATGAGGAAAGTCATATAGGTACTATTGAAGTCATAAACTCAGTTGTTAACATGGCACGGGAAAAAAAATGCAGGATTTTGATTATGGGAGACTTTAATCATAAAGAGATAGATTGGATAAATCTTGACCCACACAGTGGAGAGGACTCATTCGGGGCAAGATTCCTAGATTGCGTACAAGGGAATTTCCTACACCAACATGTAATGGAACCAACAAGGGCCAGGGGTGGGGATGAACCATCACTACTTGATCTAGTGTTCACAGATAATGTGTTGGATATTGAAAACATTGAGTATGAACCACCAGTTGGAAAGAGTGACCACTGTGTGTTGTTGATGGAGTATATCATTGAAGATATTCTTCCTGAGAGTAGAGGCACTGAGGACATGAGGTGGAACTATCCGAAAGGAGATTACATCAAAATGAATGAGCTTTTTGCAGTTATTGACTGGAGAACCTTATTTTACAACAAATCTGTACAAGAAATGTATGACATCTTTTGTGAGAAATATGGAAAGATAGTAGGTGTAATTCATGCCACAGAGAAATGGTTCGATAATGGGTGTAAAAGAGCTAAGGAGTGGAGAGACAAATGCTGGAAAAGGTATAGAAGGAGAAAAAACATAAATGCCTGGCAAACCTACAAAAGAGCAAGAAATGACTACCTAAGTAAAAGGAGAGAGGCAGAGAGAGACTATGAGAGGGACATCACCAGGAAGGCTAAAGAAAATCCCAAGCTTTTCCACAGCTTTATCAGAGGAAAACTGAAGGTAAAAGAACAGGTTTTAAGGCTAAAGAGAGCGGATAGAAGCATCACTGAGACGGATGAAGAGATCTGCAAAGAATTGAACAAGGAGTTTCAGTCAGTATTTACAGTAGAAAATACCCCACCCCCTCAGATTGCAGTGATAGAAGCTCAAGGGCCGGTATTAGAGAACATCAACCTTACAACCACAGAGGTATGCAAAGCGCTGATGAATTTAGATGTTCATAAAGCTACAGGTCCTGATGACATATCCCCTCATGTGCTTAAAAAATGCGCAAACACAATATCAGTTGCACTAAGTATCATATTTAAGGAGTCACTGGAGTCGGGGGAGATTCCAAGATGCTGGAAACAAGCAAATGTGATACCTATCTTCAAAAAGGGAAGGAGGGATATGGCTCTGAACTATAGACCAGTTTCCTTGACCAGCATAGTTTGCAAAGTTATGGAGAAACTACTAAGGAAACATATCTCTCTTCACTTGGAATCCTTCAACTTTTTGTCAGTGAGGCAACATGGCTTCAGAGAAGGTAGATCAACAGTAACAAACTTATTAGAATTTTATAATGAGGTAAGCCAAATCTTACAGGCAAGAGAGGGCTGGGCAGATTGCATATTCCTAGACTTCCAGAAAGCGTTTGACACTTTTCCACATGGGAGACTTATTAGGAAGCTGCAAGCAATGGCTAGAATAGGTGGAAATGTTCTGGAATGGATAAAAACTTACTTAGAAGGAAGGGAACAGAGGGTTAGAGTAAGACACTCAGTGTTTGAATGGAGAAGAGTTAGTAGTGGAGTTCTACAGGGTTCAGTTTTAGGGCCACTTTTGTTCCTTGTATATGTAAATGACCTACCAGAGTGTGTAAATTCATTCATGAATATGTTTGCAGATGATGCAAAGATTGTGAAGAAAGTAAAAAAACGAGAACAATGGTAGAGAACTTCAGAAGGATCTAAATAATCTGCATGAGTGGTCAGAAAAGTGGCTAATGAAATTCAATACTTCAAAATGTAAGGTAATGAGAATGGGTACAAGTGCAAGAAGGCCCAAACTTGACTACTCGGTGGCTGGAGTACAACTTCAAGAGACAGAAAATGAGAGAGATCTAGGAGTAAACATACTGGCAGATTTGTCTCCAGAAATACATATAAATGGCATAGTAAGGGCAGCATATGCATTCTTATCAAATGTAAGGGTAGCCTTCAGGCACATAGACAAGGAAATGTTCAGAAATATTTATGTAACCTATGTGAGGCCAAAACTCGAATATGCAGCCCCCTTTTGGAATCCGCACTTGAAAAAGCACATAGCTAAGCTTGAAAAGTTCAAAGACATGCCACGAAACTGGTGCCAGAAATACGCAATCTCAGTTATGATGAGAGGCTGAGGGAATTAGACTTACCATCACTCGAAGCTAGAAGAGTAAGGGGGGATATGGTGACAGTCTTTAAATTCCTTCATGGTTATGATAGAGTGGATTGGGATCGATATTTTGATATGGCTGGCTCTAGAACTAGAGGTCATAGTTTGAAGCTTCGTAAGAAAACTTCTTCGCAGGATGTAAGGAAATACTTTTTCAGTGTAAGAGTAGTTGATAATTGGAATTGGCTAAGCGAGGAGGTAGTTAATGCTATCTCAATCCATAGTTTTAAGGACAGGTATGATAAGTATCACTAAGGATAAAATGGAACCGATGAGGAGACGGGAAGATACGAGCTTTGGGCTCTTTCCCGTAAACACAATTAGGTAATCACAATTAGGTAATCACTGTGAGGCTCTATGGCCTTTCTGCATACACACAAAACATAGTTCTAACTCTCTAACTCTGTTCTTCCTGGCTTCATGAGTTGCGTAATTAGAACAAAACTTAGTATTATGAATATCCTTACAAAAGAGACAAGGTTTGTTCCAAGTACTTGAATTGCTAGATTACGAATTAGACTTATTTTGAGTCTGAGACACAACTACTTGTTTAGGTTCTGTACTAAACCTATGATTAGAATTTGTACTAGAATTCTGACTAGTTACTACTTTAGTTTTGGAATGTGCATCAGAATGTGAAACTTGCTTATTCCTAGACTGATCAGCGAGAATACGAGAACATTCCATGACCTTGATAAGGTGTCCAATACCATCCTTCAATTGTGTAATAGTCAAAGTATAAGTACTGTACTTATTAAAAAGATACTCTAAAGTTTTAGGACTAAGTTTCTTAGCAATTATGTCTTTTATTAGGTAGTCATCACAAGGTACTTGGGTTACACCCTCTATTTGCATCAACAAACGTTGAAATGTTAAGTGAAATTCAGTCAACTCAGTTAAATTATGTTCAGGGGGTTTCATGTCCATCAAATCTAAATGTAATTGTTGCAACAAAAGGTCATTGTCGGCAAAGCTTTTTCTCAACAAACTTAATGCTATACTGTAATTACCACTAGTTATGGGAAGACCTTCAATGGTTCTATAAGCTTTACCTCTCAAATAAGATCTGAGCATGCTAAATTTCAATACTGGGTCAATGTCTTGACGACTATCAATTAAACTACTAAAGGAATCCCAAAAACAATTCCACTGACTCAACTGACCATCAAATTCAGGAATCTTAATCTCAGGCAACTTAGGGTGTGGAAGGGGTCTAGCAGGTACTACTGTCTGACTAGGAGCTTGACTAGTTGTAGCTTGTGCTTGACTACCAAAGGACAAATGATCATCTATAGCTGACTTAATTTGTATGAGCACTTTATAGGCATTACGTTTCAGAGTTCTGTGCTCTCTAGAAACTTGGCTAAGCTGGGTACTATCAATAGCATCTTGACTAGCTGTCCAATGTACATCAATGGACTCTTATAACTTTGTAAATTCTGCTTCTGAAAACTGTAACGACCGTAAGGATGGTGGAGGAGACGCTTTAAGGTCATGTTCTATAGAACTGAGCATATCTGTCAGATCGTCGGTTACAACCTTGTAAAGTTCAAAAGCTTCACTTTCATCAATTGATGGTAAAGACATCTTACTGGATTAATCTTTACCTTATACAAATCACAATAATTTTGGCTAGGTGGCCAAACTAAACTAATACCTAAATTCACTAGGATTATAATATTTATATCATAGGTACACTTGGTTACACACGCATGTATTCAAATAGCTAATCTAAACCTTCCCTTGGACTAAAGAATTCGACATCAGCAGTGATATCACAAAAAAATATGCCATGGATTTATGCGCAGTGTTTAAATATCAAAGTTCAAAAACAATACCAGAGGTAGCCTATTCCAAATTCCATTCAGTAAATGTAGAGGAGTCGAGTTGGAGAAACGGAGTTGTAAACACCGTTTTGAAAGCGCTGTATATTTCTTCGTTATTTCAGTGAAATAGAACGTTTTGGAACTTTATTTTTTGAGACATTAGGCTTAATGTGACAGTGATTGATTTGTGCTTATAAGTGTTTGTATATAGTGCACAGTCTTAGATTTATAAGCATAATCTTTTGTGGGCGGTACCCTTGGGGTATGGGCGAAAAGAGAACATGCCCTAGGACTATTCTTGCGTCATAAACAGCCTGATGTAAGAAGAGTTCTTTTTCTCCGCCTATTAGGAGACAGGACTCCATAGGGCTCTTTTTTTCATTTAGCCCTGATTATAGCGCAGTGTGCAATGTAATTTTTGAAGTATTGAAAATTAAGCATGATGATATTGTTGGATTTCAGCAGATAAGCAAGACAAAGTATGTTTTAAAATTTAGTAAATCATACATCTTTCAAGCTTTTTGTGATCAGTACGATGAGAAAGATGTCGATGTTGGTAATGGCAAAACGGTAAAAATCATTAACTTTAGTAGACAATATACTTATATATCCATTCGCTATGCACCATTTGATATGGATAATGCAATTTTGGAGAGAATTCTTGAGAATTCTGGAAAAGTTTATGGAATCAGGTTAAACCGGTTTGCATACGGAAAGGCTGAGGGACTTCTAAATGGTATACGAACAGCTAGGATGGAATTGAAGAGGAGTGTACCCTCCTCATTAAATATTCACGGTCATAATATCGTATTCTACTATAATGGACAGCTGAAAACTTGCTTTAAATATGGCAGGGAGAATCACATGGCCGCTGATTGTTACTTTGAATTAGATGACAGGATAAATATATATGATACTACAGATTTTCCTGATATTCAAAGGAAAAGGAATAGTGCACAAGACGTAGAGGAAAATAAGAGGACTGGACACACCATTCAAGAAGTAAATGCTAATAAAGATAACTCTACAGGGAATTTAGAGGAGGGAAGAGCAGACAATGAAACAAAGGATGGAGATAACAAACAAAAAACCAAGGAGCCGCTAGTACAAGAAATACAATTAGCCAGTGGAATATGCACAGATGAAAGTGAATGCACAGATGAAAATGAAGAGGAAGGACACACATTAGTAGCAGTCAAGAGGAACCATTCCCAAATGATGATCAAACTCTTAACAAGAGGAAAGAGGATGTACCCTTGGAAACAGGTGTAACAACGGTGGAAGTGCATAGGACTGCATATAATAAAGATATGGATCAAGGAACTTTTTCTCAATTAAGCGTAAATGAAGAGGACAAAGAAGTGTGTAATGCCCTAGATAAGGTTATAAAAGAAGACATACTGGAAGATAATGAGATAACGGAAATAAATAAAGAAACAACGGATAAAGATGGCGAATCGTCAAGCACTGAAACCGGTGAAGAAACATTTTCTGAAGGAATGTCGATAAGTGAGGAGTGTAAGGAAGAACAGTGGTTTGTTAAAGTAAAAAAAGGAGGTAAACTCAAAATAAAAAAGAATAAGAAGTTGGAAATTAGTAATGTTAAGAAACGAAAGTTGGTAAGGTAATGTTTCTTTTTTTATCACATTATATTCTCTTTTATATATATATTTTTCATGGCTCTGACTGTTTGTACGCTAAATATCAATGGTTTGAATGACGATAGGAAAGAATTAAAATTAATTTCTCTTGCTAATCTTTATAAACTAGACATAATAATGTTGCAAGAACATAACATTAAGGCAGGAAATTCATTATATCATATAGAGCAATATTATGAAGTATTTATAAATCCAACTACTTATTTAAAAGGAGGTGTTGCAATATTGATCAGTAAACGATTGTCTCCTATAACTGTTATAAAACAAGAGATGGACTATGAAGGTAGAATACTAAGCTTAAAGATAAGAACTGGTGGTAAGGAAATTCATTTACTTAATGTTTATGCTCCATCGGGCTCGAATAAGAAAAGAGAGAGAGAAGATTTTTTTGATAGATTATTATATTATTTAAGACTAAATATAGATGACACAATTTTTGCAGGGGATTTTAATAGTGTAACTCATGTAAAAGATGTTAGTTCTTTGGATAAAACTGTAATATCAAAAATTTTTTGTGAATTACTTAAAGGGACTGGTTTTAGAGATGCTGCAAGTATCAATTATGTAACAGATTATGCATATATTAAGACAAATTATGCATCCCGTATTGATAGAATATATGTTAAAAGTCTGTTTAATCATATAAATTCATGTAAAACAGTACCTATAGCATTTTCAGATCATTGTATGGTAATTACTAGTATCAACTTTTTGTCAACTAATAAAGGTAAAGGTACGTGGAAATTAAATGTCAGCATTCTAAATAGAGAGGATGTAAAAGAAAATTTTAGCGTACTATGGCAGTTCTTAAAAGGAGAGCAGTATAAGTTTAATAACTTGATCAAGTGGTGGATTTATTGCAAGGAGAAAATTAAAAGTTTTTATGTTAAAATGTCAAAAAAAATCTTAGCAGAAAAATATGGGCTGATAAACTTACTACAATGTAGGTTAAAAGAATTTTACCAAAAGGCTAATGCAGGAATTATAGACTTTGATATAATACATTCAGTGAAAAATAAAATAGAAAGGATTCAGAATGAAATATGTGAAGGAGTGAAAATAAGGGCTAGAATGAAAGATAAAATTGAAGGAGAGAAAATGTCTCCATATTTATTAAAGAAAGAGAAAGTCAATAGAAATAATAAGATAATGCAGAATATAAAAGGCGTCAATGGACAGATATTGAATAATACTAAAGCAATTTTAACTCATGCTAAAGATTTTTATGGGAACTTGTATGATAAGGTGGAAGGTGACTGTCAGTTACAAGATATGTTACTGGATTTATGTTGTAATAAATTAAATGATATTGACCGTAACGATTTAATTGGTAATATTAGTATGTTAGAATTAGGGAATGTGATTAAAGATATGGGTACAGGGAAAGCGCCAGGAATAGATGGATTACCATCAGAATTTTACAAAGAATTTTGGAAAATAATTAGAAATGAATTTTTTTGAAGTGATAAAACATATATTGGACAGACAGGAACTTTCGAACTTACAAAATGAGGGCATAATAATATTATTGATTAAGGGAAGTGAAGATCAAACACTGAGTGGATGGAGACCAATTTCACTCTTGAATGTAGACTATAAAATCATTGCTAAGTTTTTGGTAAAAATGACTGGCCTCTTCGTTGGCTTAAAACAGAATATAATCTAAAGATATTGGGAATTTCTTATTGTGAAGACGAAAAGATGACTATGGAAATGAATTGGAATATAATAATAGAAAAACTAGAGAAACGGATCAGTATGCTTGCCCAAAGGTATCTTACAATTTTTCAGAAGGCAATAATTGTGAATTGTATTTTATTATCGAAAGTATGGTATGTAGCCCATACACTTCCATTAAGCAAGAGATTTGCACAAAAAGTAAATGTTTTAATATTCAGGTATCTTTGGAGGGGAAGCTATTATCCCATCCGTAGAGCTACCTTGCTTTTGCCTAAAAGTGAAGGGGGTCTTGGTATAGTAGATGTTTTTAATAAAGCTGTTGCAATTCTTACAGCTACTAGCCTTAAAGAAACTTTGGAAGGAAGACTATTAAATATTTATTATTGTAGCATAAGACTAAGCTATTTAGTAAACACAAATAAGTATCCAGATGTATCATATATATGTCCCATGTTTTACTCTGGTGTAGTGGAAAACATAAGAAAAATGTGTAAACATGCTAAATTTCCTCATATAAAAAGCAAAGACATATATTCTGTTATATTTGTTAAGTCACAGCCATTAGTAGAGAAAGATTATCCTTTGCTACAGTGGAGTAATATATGGAAAAATGTTAATCATCCAGTGGTTGGTTTAAGGGAGAGAGAATTTATATTTAAATATTTACATGAAAAATTACCCACAAATAAACATTTAGAAATGTTAGGAATTAAGAATAATGGAAATTGTGACTTTTGTGGTGAACCTGAATATACAATGCATATATTCTATTTTTGTATAAGAATAAAAAATATTTTTCATTGGTTTAAAAGTAAATTTAATTTGATGTGTTCAGTACAAGATAATAACTGGCTAAAATTATTAATGTTAGATATTAAAGGAAGAAGTAGAAGAGATGAGAACACTGCAGTTCTGCTTATTTGTAATTATCTATATTGTGTATGGACTAGTCGTACACAGAACTTGACTGAATGGGAAACTTTATGTTTAATTAAAGGTAAATTTAATTATTTGAAATGGTTCTTGAATATTTGTTATGCAAGTAATATACAGAATATATTAACTAAAGAATTTTCCAATGTAATTTTGTAATCATTTAACAATTGTAAATATTGTACATTTGACATTTAAAAAAGAAAAGAAAAAAAAAGTAAATGTAGTAAAGTATGCTAGTTAGGCTAGGCACCATATCCGGTTCGAAGGACCAGAAAAAACTAGAATATGTGGTGACTATTCCCAGAATGCCTGCTTTCACCTGGTCAATGAATAGTCTACTCTCAGTTTTTTGCAGGCTACCGTACATAAAAATATTTACTCCACCAACTTCAAATAAAGTTGGGCTAAAACTTACTGGCTTATAATTAAATATAAGACAAACTGTACGGTACTAAAGGGGAAGGGCATGAGTTACGTTTGCTTAATAGTTAGTGGAGAACTCCCACTGGTTAATAACACAAATACACTAAATAATATTAACTGAACACTGCATAAATCCAGGCTTAAATGAAAGACTCATCAATAAAATATAAAAATATATTGAAAAAAGGTTAATATTATAATGGAGCAATATTTCAGCCCAAAAGAAAAGGTTAAATTTTACAAAAATAACAGAGTTATAGCTCCAGGCACGACTGCTGGACACATCAAACTAAACAACACTTAATAATGACAAAAATAATTGTTCAAAATCCAAAAACTTTATGCAATATTAAAACAGAGTCACTGCTTGACAAATTCGACAGCACTAGTCCAAGGGGCGAAAAGGGAGGCTCATAAATTTACACGAATTTTACGAGTCTCTAACAAAAGGTCCTCACCTGGTGCTGTCCTCAGAGAGAGTCCTCGTCCGTTCTGTAAACAAATCAGACGAGCATCACATTCTAAAATAAAAGTATATAATTTTATCATATTATACATAATTAAGGATTTCCTAAGATTTAGATTAGCTTTACAAACAAATTCCAATTATTCATGAGAAAATGATGAAATAATGACAAAATAAATGATTGGTTTAATATAGTCTTTCAAACGAATAAATACATGTAGGCTGATGCAATGCTAATTACAATAAAACACACACAAGGTATAACTAATGAAACTGTGTGTGATAGACAGATCACCACAGTGCCACTTGCCATGAAAAACGAATTTAATCGATGTGGGTATAACATTTCCTTTCTCTGTTCCTATATTAAATATGTTATAATTTATATATATATATTATCTGTTGATTGAGAAAAAAGATGTTGTTTGTTTGATAGCTGGGGGAAATGACGTGCAGGATGGTAGAAGTGAAGAGCTGATTAGGTTGTATAGACAAGCCCTGGATAAGATTAGGAAAAGGGGTGCAGTTCCTGTGATGTGTGGTATTCTCCCTAGGCTTAGCCAAAGTTCAGAGTGGTGGTCTCGAGCTATAGGAGTAAATGCTAGGATGAAAGTCTTCTGTCGGGAGAATAATATAGATTTTATAGACGGGTGGGATCACTTCACTAGTCGTAAGCATATGTATGCAAGGGATGGAGTGCATCTTTCTAATTCAGGTGTCTCGGTATTGGCTGGTATGATAGACAGAGAGGTAGGGGGGTTTTGTTAGACACAAATAATGAAATGATTAATACTTGTGCAGAGAAATTAGTCAGTAAGGGTTCAGTAAATAGTGTGTCAAATAACTGGGAGTCTAAGGATAAGAACCATTTGTTACATAGAACAAATATTAACAAAAAGAATAGCCACAAGAAGGGTGAAGCTAGAGAAAGTTTAAAAGTATATTATACAAATAGCCGTAGTTTAGGTAACAAGATAGAAGAACTGAGAGCCATAGTATGTAGTGAGAGACCGGATATAATATGCATTAGTGAAAGTTGGATTAAATTAGAAAGCAAACACCTTAAAGCTGAGTACATAATTACAGGATATAAACTTTATAATGCTGATCGTAGTGCAGATAAAAGAGGGGGAGGGGTAATTATGTATAATAAAGATAGCCTCAGAAGCTGCATTAAGTCTGGAATTAAGACAAATCTAAATTCAGAAACCTTATGGGTTGAAATTAAAAATAATATAGAAAGTCTAGTTGTAGGAGTAGTCTACAGACCACCTGATCTAGATAATATAGAGTCGCAAGTTATATACGATGAAATTTCTAAAGTGAGCAGGTCAAATAGAGTTTGCATTGTAGGCTATTTTAATTTTAGACATATTAACTGGGAAACCATAACAGGTGATAGTAGCTCTAAGGAGTTTTTGGAAGTAGTAGAAGACAATTTCCTTTCTCAGCATGTACATGAAGCAACACGGGGGGTGAATACACTAGATTTAGTTCTTAGTAATAGAGAGAATATGGTTACAAATTTAGAAGTTGGTGAAAAATTGGGCAACAGTGACCATGATTCCATTAGATTTAACATAATTTTCAAGGAAACTATAAAAGAAAATAAGAATATTGTTCCAAACTTTAGAGCAGGAGATTTTGAGGGCTTAAAAACTAAATTATCTAATGAGGTATGGGAAGGGATTTCTGGGGTACAGATGTGGGTAGTTAATCCAGCAGGTCAGGTCGCAGGTAGCTGATTACCCCGAAATTTGGGTACCACATGCCAAGGATTATCACAAGATAAGATCAATACATTAAATTCTCTCACAGGAAAGAACAGCAGCCCGTCAGTTAATATAAATTTGGATGAGGAATATAACAATTTTGTCATGACTCTTAAGAATAGTCAGAGAGACTATATTCCCATGAAACATTGCAGATCAAGAAAAAATGACCCTAAATGGATGAACAATAGAATAAAGAATCTTATAGGTATGAAAAGAGGAATATACAGGAAACTAAAAAGAGGTGAAGAGCAGGTGAGGCAGCAATATATACAGTTAAACAGGGAAGTTAAAAAGATAGTTAGAGAGTCGAAAAGAAAATACGAAGTTCGAATAGCAGGAGAAGCTAAAGAAAATCCTAAAGGGTTTTATCAACATTATCAAACAAAATTTAAGGAAAAAGTCGGACCAATTGAAGTAGCCAATGGCCATATCACAGATGACGATAAAGTGATGTGTACATGTTTAAATGATTATTTCTTATCTGTATTTACAAATGAAAACTTGGAAAATATTCCGGAAGTAGAATCCATTTACAGAGACAGTCCCGATAATATACTTAGTTCAATAAATATTACGAGAGAGGAGGTAATAAAAGAAATAGATAAATTAAAGGCTCATAAATCTCCGGGACCTGATGGAATATATGCTAGAATATTAAAGGAATGCAAGGAAGAGCTTAGTTGTCCTCTAACTGCATTATTTAATAATTCAATAAAATTAGGATCGGTACCCATGGAGTGGAAATTGGCAGATGTGGTACCAATATTTAAAAAAGGAGAACGTGTTAAAAAGAATAATTATAGGCCGGTAAGTTTAACGTCAACAGTGGGTAAGATTCTAGAATCCATAATTGCAAATAAAATAAGGGCACATCTAGAATTACACAGACTGATAAAACTTTCACAACACGGGTTTCTTAAGGGTTTTTCGTGCCTTACAAACTTACTGTCTTTTTATTCAGAAGTTTACGAGGCAGTAGATTGTGGCAAAGAATATGATACAATATATCTAGATTTTAGCAAAGCTTTTGATAGAGTTCCTCACAAAAGATTAGTTAAAAAGCTGGAAGCTCATGGTATAGGAGGAGCTGTGCTCAGATGGATCAAACAATGGTTAAAAGACAGAAAACAGAGGGTTTGCATAAATGGAGAGAAATCAGAGTGGGGCTCGGTTACAAGCGGGGTACCACAAGGCTCGGTACTGGGTCCTCTATTATTCATCGTATATCTAAATGATCTGGATTCGGATATCAGTAGTAACCTAAGTAAATTCGCAGACGACACTAAAATAGGTAGAATTATAAATAGAAAAGAAGACATTCATGCTTTACAGGAAGATCTAAATAGATTATCTGAATGGTCGGACAAATGGCAAATGGAATTTAATGTTGAAAAATGCGAAGTAGTTAAAATGGGTACTATAAAAGACAATACTAGTTATAAGCTAAATTACCATGAAATCATGAGTTCTCAGTGTGAAAGGGATTTGGGAGTTCTTGTGAGTAGTAGTCTTAAGCCAAGAGAGCAATGCATAGCAGTCAGAAATAAAGCAAACAGAATTTTAGGATTTATCTCAAGTAGCGTCAGCAATAGGACGGAAAAAGTTATTTTGCAGCTCTATCTTGCATTAGTTAGGCCCCATTTAGATTATGCTGTGCAATTCTGGTCACCCTATTATAGAATAGAAATTGAATCCTTGGAGAGAGTGCAACGAAGAATGACCAAGATGATGCACAATATCAGAAATCTACCATATGAGGACAGATTAAAAAAACTTAATCTACATTCTCTAGAGAGGCGAAGAGTTAGGGGGGATATGATTGAAGTGTATAAATGGTTTAAAGGGATTAACAAGGGAGATATTAATAAAGTTTTAAAAATTCATGATCAAACCAGAACTCCTAATAATGGATTTAAGCTTGATAAATTTAGGTTCAGAAGGGAAATTGGTAAAAATTGGTTTGGTAATAGAGTAGCTGATGCATGGAACAAGCTTCCTAGTAGGATAGTAAATGCCAATACCTTAGACACCTTCAAATGTAGATTAGATAGACATATGACAGAGGTAGGGTGGGTATGAATAGGTTAGTGCTTATTAGAAAAATCATAAAAAGAAAAACAGAATAAATAAGTAGAGTAGAATAGAATAGGTTAGACATGCTGAAAATACAATTCAAAAATGGACCTGCCTCGTATGTGCCAGTAGGCATGTTGCAGTGTCCTCTATTCTTATGTTCTTATGTTCTTATGTATGAATAGGTTAGTGCTTATTAGAAAAATCATAAAAAGAAAAACAGAATAAATAAGTAGAGTAGAATAGAATAGGTTAGACATGCTAAAAT
Source organism: Halocaridina rubra (assembly GCA_037179515.1). Classification (NCBI taxonomy): domain Eukaryota; kingdom Metazoa; phylum Arthropoda; class Malacostraca; order Decapoda; family Atyidae; genus Halocaridina; species Halocaridina rubra. The sequence continues at coordinate 39,288 of JAXCGZ010004574.1, forward strand.
ACAATTCAAAAATGAAGCTGCCTCGTGTGTGCCAGTAGGCATGCTGCAGTGTCCTCTATTCTTATGTTCTTATGTTCTTCAACCAAAGCCATGAACGCACAGATATCCAAAGAGATAGTCTTCCCCGCCTGAGCACCACAATTAAATTTATTCTTCCCCGCCTGAGCACCACAATGAAATTTAGTCTTCCCCGCCTGAGCACCACAATTAAATTTCTTTCTAGTATTAAGGGTTGTTTTTATATCTGTAATTATCATGATTTAATCCTTGGGGTTAGCTTGATTCCTGCATGTCGGTTCCCCGTCTGAGCACCGCCACCCCTCACCTAGTTCGAAGCACGTGGTGTCCAGCACCGTTGCCAACTGTAGGATTATTTCCCCAGTTTTTAGGTATTCAGTACACTTTTTGGACATTTTTTAATATGCATGACCAAAAGCGGTGAAATATAAATAAAAACAACATTAAACAGAATTAAAAGTACCAAAAAATGGTCATTAATTCTCAAATAGGTGGATAATAAAATCCACAATATAGTGGAGAGAGAGAGAGAGAGAGAGAGAGAGAGAGAGAGAGAGAGAGAGAGAGAGAGAGAGAGAGAGAGAGAGAGAGAGAGAGAGGGGAAACTCCTCTGACTTTTGCATAGCATTTTCTAATCATACTTTGAATGTTGAGTCTATTTGAAGGTTTTTGGTGTCTTCTACATCCTGAACGCTGTCGACCTTTAATATTTTCTTCCTCGTGACTTTTAAACTCTTTTTAGGTTACCATTTTTTTTGGAGGGGGTGGATATGCCGTAATGATTTTAGGCATATACACACATAGCAGACTGGTTACTATAATATCGTATTAAGTATATCATTACCCAATTACCCAGTGGATGACTCAAGCATGGTGACTGCGACAACTCTTTATCGCCAAGGAGCTGTAGTTCAGTCTGACAAGATATCAAGATTACCACAATATCATTTAAAGTATTAAATTAGGCACAAGTGATCACTTTTCAAGCAACTTTATGTATCGAAAATGAACAGACCAAAAATATCACACTACACGAAAAAGGCGGCAATACAGAGTCAGTGTTGCCATAAAAATAGAAAACCAAAACAATGTACAGTTCGTTATGACAAAAAGAAGCAAAATTAAGGGATCACTTTACAACAACAACAAAAATTATTAATAAATAAAGTG
>JAXCGZ010004575.1:0-40423 GCA_037179515.1 Halocaridina rubra
CCTACGACAAAATATCTTTAATTAACTCTTATTGATCCAACCTAAACTACATTATTTATTGTAAAAATAATGGTTTAATGACAAATTCTTAATAATAATAGTAATAATTATCATTATAATCTCCACAATCATCATCAAAGGAAAATAATTGTCGCCAAAAATAACAATAATAATAATAATAAGATATAAGGAGAATTTTTGGAATAGACATCATGAAAGTAATGCAGAGGTATATTAAAACCCAGAAGAGAATTGGATATTCATTACACATCTTTTATAATCCCTTCACATCTGACAGGCCATTACACTCTCCATCTCTGTTTATCTTTATGTATTCTTCATGCCCAGGCCCGATAAAGGCTGTTTTATTTTATTATTTTTTTGCCCATCCTTGTGTCACAATCATTTAAAATTTCTTTATTTCTTTATTTCTTTATTTATTTTATTAAATATCGTGCTCCTACTTTGCGGTTTTTCACCTATCCCGGCCAGTCCCAGAACTGAACCCCCGCGATAAACGAGGGAACACTGTATTTATATATATACAGTGTTACCCCGCTGTATCGCGCTTCTTGGTTCGCGGTCTCACTCTATCGCGGTTTTTTTTTGGATAACTTATTATTTTATTTTATGGGTATACGCAAAAATATTAAAATATTGAAAAAAACATTTTCAGTATTTCCATTTTTTTTTTTAAATTTACGTTGCGTGCTGTTATTTATAATGTAAAGGGTGTTTTTTTTAACAGTGCTGGGAGGGTTTATACAGTACGTAAATGAAAAAATAATTGTAAATGAGTATGTATGTCAAGTCATTATCACCTCAATCACCGTAATTTTTCTATCACTTTCATAAAAATTTACTTTGCTTGCTGTTATTTATAATGTAAAGGGTGTTTTTTTAACAGTGCAGGGAGGGTTTATACAGTGCAAACGTAAAAATATATTAAAATATCTATGTACATATAGGCGGATCCTACTTCGCGGATTTCCTGGTTCGCGGTGGGTCCCGGAACCGAACTACCGCGATAAGTGAGGCAACACTGTTTATATATATAATATATATATATATATATATATATATATATATATAATATATATATATATATATATATATAATATATATATATATATATATACAGTAATCCCTTGCTATACTGTGGTTCACCTATCGTGATTTCAGTGCATTGCGAATTTTTTTGGCGCAAAAAAAGAAATGATTAAAAAAAAATAATAATAATAATGATTGTGACACCAGGACGGGCCAAAAAATAATAAAGTAAAACAGCCTTTATCGGGCCTGGGCTCGAAGAATACACAATGTAAAGAGAAACGGAGATGGAGAGTGTAATGACCTGTCATATGTGAAGGGATTATAAAAGATGTGTAATGAATATCCAATTCTCTTCTGGGTTTTAATATACCTCTGTATTACTTTAATGATGTCTATTCCAAAAATTCTCCTTAGATATTATTATTATTATTATTATTGGCAACAATAATTTTCCTTTGATGATGATTGTGGAGATTATTATTATTATTATTATCATTATTATTATTAGTGTTATTAAGGGCTCATCACTGTTTGTATGTCTGTTGGTTTATTTACTTTAATAACTGTACAGTGCCTCTCCCTAGTTGGCTGGGACAAAGTGAGTTTTGGGGGTTGGGTAGAATAGAATTTTGGAGAGAGAGAGAGAGAGAGAGAGAAACATCTTTAATTAACTCTTGTTCATCCAACCTAAACTACGTTATTTATTGTAAAAATAATGGTTTAATGATAAATTCGTACTAATAATAATAATAATCATAATAATCTCCACAATCATCATCAAAGTTAAATTATTGTTGCCAATAATAATAATAATAATAATAATAATATTAAGATCTAAGGAGAATTTTTGGAATAGACATCATGAAAGTAATGCAGAGGTATATTAAAACCACCAAAGAATTGGATATTCATTACGCATCTTTTATAATCTCTTCACATCTGACAGGTCATCTCTGTTTCTGTTTACTTTATGTATTCTTCGTACCCAGGCCCGATAAAGGCTGTTTTATATTATTATTTTTTGGCCCATCCTGGTGTCACAATCATTAATATTATTATTATTATTATTATTTTTATTTTTTATTTATTTATTTTATATATATATATATATATATATATATATATATATATATATATATATATATATATATATATATATATATATATATATATATATATATATATATATATATATATATATATATATGGTGCTCCTACTCCACGGTTTGTCACCTATCACGGCCGGTCCCGGAACCGAACCCCTGCGATAAATGAGGGAACACTGTACACTTCAAAACAGAGTATATAGAATCCTGCCTTAGATATGATAGCAATATATAAATGGAGCAGGAAAATAATATCTGCAATTCCTTTGCTAAAATGAACGGCTAACCCATGAAAGAAGGCCAAAATTTTTTAGTCTTCAGCATCAATTGTCAAAGGAATCGCTAACCAGTTTCATAATTTTTGTAGATATGTTTAATTATTATTTTATATATTAATATCTTTTAACATAAACAATAAATTTGCCTTGAGCCCCACGCACAAAACAGGACCATTTGAATTTTGGTGTTGCGAAACGAACATTTGGCACTTTATTCCTTGTGATTTTTTAAGAGGCAACTTAACAGATAATGAGAAATGGGGCTAGCATTTTTTTCCTCCTTGAAATTATTTTCTTGCCACAAAATGACTGGCAGAGGAGGTAAGGCTGAAAAGTGTATGTGAAGCCCTGCTAAAGAAAGGACTGCCATATTACCCCTCCCAATATCTCTTTTACTTACACCTATAACACACCTGGAAGAAGAGACTAGATATCTTTTTCCCTCATCAAAAAAACAATGCTTTTTATTGCTAATATACGCAGGGTGACAAAACTAATGGAAGAACATAAATAGTCATAATGAGCAAAGGATAGGGAAGATGTCAAAGAAATAGAATAAAAAATGATAATGGAAAGTTGTTGAACAGAATGAGGAAAATACCTATGGAAATAAAGGCAGGGAGGTAGCAAAGGGCTGATACGTTACTAAAGGTTCAGCAAAGACAACGTATGAGGAGAGATGAAGCATTTTAAAGATCTGTTGAGCTTGAGAGAGATAAGGAATTAAAATATGCATGCGGCCTGCTTTCAAGAGGAAGGGGACAGACAGAGCATGTATTATTATGCGATATGAGGGTAAAGAAAACGTTAGAGACTGCTCATCAGTTCATTAGTGGGTGGAAGGTAATGTTGAAAGTCCAGCAATTAGTATTTTCAACTTTACAATATTAAAATGAAAGGTGTATACATTAAAATTAGACCTGAACAAATTACCTTTTAGATTTACTGCCAAGTCTAAATCGTTTCTTGTTGCATCAATTATAGCATCAATATTGGTGAGAGACTCAATAGTAAGAGTGATTTTCTCAGCTAAGTCGGTTATCTGCTCAGGTCGCAGTGAAATATCGAGAGCTAAAACCTGTAAGATGATCATATTATTTGTCTATAAATTCATGAACATATAGTAAAAGTAATTTACAGCATTGGAAGTGAAATGATACTGAAGTTACTTTTATATCAAAACAAAACAAATTTTTAAAGACAATTTTTACACCTATTAAATAATACACTGATAAACAACCAAACGTACTTTTTCTGCAAGTAATCTGATTTCCTTTGGTTTGGCTCCCTGAGTGCTGAAGTATTCTTCTATTTCTTCAAGAAGTTCCATTATGCGAGCTTTATACAAATCTGTCATATTACGGGCATTGAAAGCCATATCGTAAGCCATTTTGGCTAATTCATGAGCTGCGCTAGATTGCCTCTTGGCTCCAGACACACCACGAAGGAGCTCATCGGCTGAGGCTTCTTTTTTCTTCAGTGTTTCCTCTGCATCCTCAGCAAACTTTAAAGCTAACTCTGCAGTATTTACCAATCCATTATTACATGAAAGCCCACCACATTTTCCACAACCAGCACCGCCACAGTAAGTGTCGCAAGGATCTCCACGACGATCACACACCTATAAGCAATAGGGATTTTAGGCAATGTATGCTGGCCAAATATATACTATTATTATATCTTGTATTGTCAAAATTTCAAATAAATAGTAATTTAAAAAAAATTTCACTTACCTGTTCATTAAGATCTGGCATTCCAATTTCCATATTATTTAACATGTCACTAAGCTCAGCAAGTTTGGCCTCATTTTCATCTTGGGTACGATTAAATCGGTCTCCTGAATGAAGCATCAGCAGTTCAGTTCTTCGACGATTGCGATCTGATTCGCTTACTATAACTTGAGTGAACTCTACACGTTTTTGAGCTGCCTCTGATCTCTCACCAGCAACCCTTGTAAGATTAAGTGCTCCTAAGAGAATGAAACAAAATAGATTTTACTTTCAGATAATTCAGCATTAAGTTCATATTATTAGCTTACATAGCACATCCAAAAATGTACCATAGTACTGATTCCATACAATTGCTTGAATTGAAAACAAACAATCATTTTACAAACGAGACAACGCCTTCAGTGCAAGAGCACAATAATTTTCTGTTTATAATGCATCATTGATTGTAGATCAGGTTTTGGGAAAGATTCATAACATGCATACAAGGTAACAGTGAATTTTCAGATTAAAATGATGCCTAAGTTCATTATAAAACTAAAAATATAATTATTGTTAGCTCACTACAACAGTACGTAAAAAAAAAATCAACCTTCAACATTTGCCTCCTGCAATTTAGTAGCCTTTTCTTTCAGATCTCCAGCTTGGTTTCGCAACTCCTCTGCTTGGAGACGGAGATCTGCCAATGCATTTGTGGCTAAGGAGATACGTTGAGTTGTATTATCAACACCCTGCTCTAAACCTTGTAGGTCATCAGCTGCTGCTGTGAGATTTGCGCTGAAATGAAAAAGAGGCTACTTATTACGTTCAAAAGAGAAGTAATAAGCCTGACATTAATGTTTTTGTTGTTATCTCTTTTTAAAGTCCACACTTATTGCTCCTTGTCCATACACGGCATATGTGTGCTGAAGCATGAACAGCAATACTTTATATCCTCATTACCCATATGGCGCTCTCCACGAAGTGATTTCTTGTAAAGTACATATTGGGAACAGAAAAACATAATTTTAAAACTTTAAAGCTGAAGATATAAAAAATTTGCTTGAGTTGCTCACTTTCACAACATTAAATTTTGAAGTAATTCAGTTTTAGTAACTTGCCTCAGTTCAGCAATAAGGTCTTCTAAAGATTCCAAATTCCGTGTAGTCATATTGGCCGACAACAGAATATCTCGAACATCATCAATTTTGTCTCTCATGGAGTCAAATTCATGGCTGTAGGCCCCTGTTGCTCCTGTCTGTTTAATCTGCCCAGCTGCTTCAATTAACGACTGGGTACGCTCTGTCAACAAAGCACATGGAAATTTGTTACTTCTATATTTCATTGAAAAATATAAAAGAAAAGTTATTCTTTGGTTGCAACCAACCTGCCTAATCCTGGCAGAAGACTGTGATGCACTACCATTTCACTGCAAAATAATGTAGATAGCATCATCATGCATATGACATATAAACCTTAACTCTGATAACGTATTTATTGTACAATATTTCAAGTTAATATAAAAATTATGTTGTGTCACTATCGTAAAACATATATTTGCATTCTAACATTTGCAGTCGGTGTTAATATCTAGCATAAAACTTCTAGAATTAGACATGAGTGCAAAACGAGAAGGTTTCACCTTTCAGTTCAGTTAGAACAATATCCCAATTGTCAAAGCATTCACCGCAAGGCTGACAGTAAGGAGATTGGCCTGTGAATCCTCTTGCACATACATCACATTTAAGGCCTCCTATGCCTTCACGACAAGGGCACTTTCCAGTTTCACGATCACACTGCAGGGATTCCGATCCCTCACGATTACAGTTACACGCTGCAAAAGGAATTAATGGCTGTATTAAGGCATTTTTGACAGTGAATCTTGTAAATTTAATTTGTTTACCTCAGTTAAATCACCATGCATAAACCTGAGATCTTAAACTGAAAAGACACTCAAAAAAACGTTTCAAGTAAATAAACTAATTACGAAGTGTATAGTGCAGTCTTTTATATAGATCAAACATCCATCATAAATTTATCACGCACAGCGTATGTGCAAAAAATAGTAACACTTAACATACCTAAACACTCAACACGAGGGTTGCCAAAGAAGTTAGCCTGACACTGATTGCACTGTCGACCTCCAAATCCAGGGCGACACTGGCACTGCCCATCAAACTGCATTTCATGCACAAAGATAAAATACAGTGCTCTAAAATTGCATTAACCTGAATTATACAATCCACAGTACAGGTTTATTTACTGGGTACATTTATCATATATAGCAATTGCAGAAGATTCACACCAACATGATAATATTTCTTTCTAATAACTTTCTATTTTCAGTCTGTATTACAAAATATTTCACTAAATCAAGTTCAACTAGTGTCATAGGTATGTTCCAAGAGAGTTCTGTGCCTAGAATTGATAGATTGGTTTCACGTGAATTTCCATGAGGGGATATGCAACTGAAACATCAAAAGTACTTATATATGGTTCATACTGGAGTCGGTAAATGCAAAACAGGCAACATGCATGCTTAGCTTAAAACGTACAGCCAATATCAAGCCAACATAAATTTATAACCGTTTTAGTACACCAATCCTTCACTACAATTACAAAAACTGGAAAAAATAACTTGTATTTCAATTCCAAAAACTACAATATAATCAAAACTTAAAAAAAAAAAAATATCGGAAACAAAAACAAATAATTCGTTAAACCACGCCTGTAACTCTCCATATTATATATACTGTACTTACTATTTCTCTTTGGCTAGAGAGCTGAAATAAAAAAATAAATTAATCTAGTATCAAGGAGATTAAGCACTATAATGATACATTGTCCTCAATCTTCACTCCCCTCTCAGAGATTAAATATTTTGACAGGTAGTGTATACTAAAGAGTTAAATATTCTTGGATTTCCTTTTGTAATATCAATAATATATACTCCGTTCTCCCTTTGGTGAATTAGGGGAAAAGTACCATACACCCATCAATCCTCTCCCCCTTAGAAAAATTTATTATATTTCCTTAGGCAGAAAAATCTTTTACCTTAAACAATGCTGTATAACTCAACAAAAATAAATTATGGGACTTGTTACACTAGAGACTGGGTATTATTTGGTTTTCAAACCCCTTACAAGGAAGACTATTAACATCCAATTACATGTTAGTCAGATAAAGAAGAATGCAAGATTGACAGTTTCTCCTAATTCCCTCAAAATAATTAGATAAAATATATTAAATATCTTCTGGAAGAAAACTTGAAAGATGGATATATATATAGGAGAGAGAATTTATCATGGCCCAAGACTAAGTCTTTTCTCATAGCGGACTCAAGGCAAGGCTCGTGCAAACTGAATTCTTACATAATCAAAGAACAAAATTTTGTAAAAAAGCAAATCAAAAGGCTTTGCAAGGGTAAGTTTGTATTCAAAGATATTTGATTTAAAAAATGAGCAAAACAGGGACACTGAATGAGGAGCCGACTTTTATTAATACGCAAACAATTTTCCCTCATTATAAAAGATAGGTGTTGAAAGAACATTGATGAAATTATTTCGTTCATTAATGCCATACATATTTGCACGCTGGCACTGGAGTATCTGAAGTAAATCCTGTCTGCAATATTTTGACAGCTGGAAGGTGCCTCTAATGGTTGGTGAATCGGCCACCTTTTGAGCAAGGCAGAGATCCAAGAAAACTAGCCATAATTGTACAATGAGAACTCCTTTCCCTCTGAATTTGAAAAGGGGGTAAAACCCTAGTATTTCAAGGATAATAAGTCTACAAATAATTTTCAAGTAGATTCACTTTAGAAAAGAACACCTGGACCCTCAAGCATTTGAATATGAGTATACATTGGAGGTGGATTTTCGAAATTCAAAAGTTCTTCATGTAATAATGGCATGATATGATGATAATTCAGATGGGAATAGCCACATTCATACCAGTCAGGGTAGAGGTACGTACCAAAAATCTCTTCCACTGCCAAATGGAAATAAATGTTCGTTTGTTCTTCATTTCTAATTTCTCACTCACTCTCATTCAAAATTCTGAGACTCAAAACTTGTTATATAAAATATATCCACATTATCTAACATAGTTTGATTTCAACATTGAACTTGCCTCATTGCACTGATCAGAATACGCTCCAACAGGATCGCACGCACAGGGTTCACAACCTTCTCCTGACGCTATTTTCCAATGGTTAGGGGCACAGCGATCACATTCTAGCCCAAGAACATTTGGTAAACAAGGACACTGCCCAGTTTCATGATCACATACTGCAATAGTTTGGTTTGTACCCAAGAGATTGCATACACATTCTGGAATGAAAAGAAACACATGAGATTAATTGCAAATGGTATCAGTAAATTGTACAGAACATGGTAAAATCACTGGAATATTCAGCTATAATCTTTGATTGCTAAAAGGGAAAGTTCACATACTATGATCTTTGCAGTATAAATATAACATGGCTCTAAGCTACAGTAGTTGTACAATGAAAGCAGGATGCAGTTTAGTGACAGTAAATTAGATTAGAAAGAGCCTGAAAGAAACTCATATATAATTCATATTTCTTATTCGACTAAAAGGCAATTCTGCCCTTATTGCATTTGCCAGAGAGAATATAATAACTAAATCAAATACAACTAATAATAAATATGATTTATATAAAAAGGTATATAAATATATTAGAGTTTTCATACATGTTGTTGACAGGCCTATCTCTTGTAGTAACACAGATTATAAGGACCTGTCCTGCGAGAGATTCATAATTTAGAAGTAGAAGGAAAGAGACAGGCAAAACATTGGCCATGTTTGAGTTATTTAAATAGGACAGGCAGGTTAAAGGAGAGCAAAAGAAAAATTCTTATACTGATACACAAATGGTTACACAGATAGAAAATACAGATAACCATAATGAGATAATGGGATAAAGAACTCGCCTCTACACTGCTGGTTCAGTGCATCACCATAATAACCAGGTTTACATCTTTCACAGAAAAAGCCAGCTGTATTGAAAAGGCACTGTAGACACTCTCCACTACGAGAGTCGCAATTGCCAGGACGAGATATATCTAAGTTATTGCTACAGTCACAAGAAGAACAACTACCACCTGGTACCTCTGGATTACCATAGTAGTTGTCAGCACAAACATCACATCTAGCACCTGCAAGTTATAAAAACATGATTCTCAAGTACTGTATGTGATTAAATACATTATTTAGAAAAAGAAGCAATATTCCAATACATTATTTCTGATATTATGAACTTAAAAACTAGTAGGGGGGCCATAGCTCTACACCTCTTCTATTGAATAGAAAAAAAAAAGAGAAAAGTACTGACAGTCAGTACCTCCCCTATTATTTTTTTTGTCTGTTTTCACGACATACTACCAAGGTCACACATTTAAGAAAGCTATGGTAATTCCTTTGTGTAGTCATGAATATGATACAAGTATATTTAAAGTCTCCAACAAGCCTAAAGGACACAGTCTGAGAACATCTAAACAATGATAAGGATTCTTTTACAGGAGTTTTTAACAAAATGAAAAAATAAAAATAAAAATATTATACTTACCAGCATAACCCAATTCACATTCACAAATAACATCTTTGGTTCGGGGATCAAGGAGACACCGATCAGCGAAACTATGACCAGAATTGACAGTTCCTGGGCAAGGACACTGACGACATGCAATGCCAACATCTAACCTAGGGTCTCCATAATATCCTTCAGCACATCTTCAAAAGCAAACAAGTCAAATATATATAAGATAAAATAGATTGCTCCATATGGACTGGAGAATATATATAATAAAACATACGTATACTACTGAATAGGTATAATAAGAGTAATGTAAGGTAATACAAAAGTTTTCAAAAATAGAATAATAAAATGAGGGAAATTATTCTTATTAGAAATTAAAATTAAAACTTACAGAGCACAGTTTGGACCTGTAGTGTTGTCTCTACATTCATTGCAAACTCCCGTGTATGAATCACAAGTATCAGCATGACCATTACATTCACAACGCTGGCAATTTGGGAAGTTCCAAAATCCAGGCTGACATTCACTACACTGGCGTCCGTAGGTGTTTGGTCTGCATTTACACTGGCCTTGTAAAGGATAATAAAAAATATATTTTTATATTAACACTTAATTTTTTTATTTTTCTAATGGATTGATATATCCCACTGTGCAAAACAGTGACTAAAACTGTAGCAAAAGAACTAAGGTAATGGGTCTGCAAAATTTTCCTGGGCATCCTTGTTCTTCTGCCAGTTATTTTGTGGCGAGAAACATATTTTTCAGAGAAAAGGCTTGCTAGTACTGTTTCCCTATCCCTTCCAGTTGGCTATTAAAACGTGCTGGGAATACTTTCTGAAATAAATGAAAATGGAATCAATCTTAGCAAGTTGCATTTATAAAATCAATCTAACACTCTCTTATACTTTGTTGTTTACAGAAGTCGTAATTTGGCAGAGTAAAATAAAATGAAATCCCTGTTTGTTGGTCACTTAAACTATCCCAAGATCCCACTGGATATGAGTAAATACCAGTTTGTGGGTCACAGAAATAATCTAAAGATTCCACTGGATAAGATCAATTACCTGTTTGCCGGTCACAGAAATTATCTAAAGATCCCACTGGAAAAGATCAATTACCTGTTTGCTGGTCACAGAAATTATCTAAAGATCCCACTGGATAAGATCACGTACCTGTTTGCAAGTCACAGATAATATTATCTGAGGATCCAACTGGATAAGAACAATTACTTGTTTGCTGGTTACAGAAATCCTCTAAAGATCCCACTGGATGAAGGAACTATCAGTTTGCTTGTCACAGATATTATTTAAAGATCCCACTAAATAAAATCAATTACCTGTTTGCTGGTCACAAAAATTATCTAAAGATCCCACTGGACTACAGTCACAAGCTCTGCAACCAGAGGGTCCAAAGCCAAATGTACCAGGAGCACAACGATCACAACGACGTCCAACAACATTTGGTTTGCAGTCACACTGACCTCCTAGGTTATCACATATTTTACTGTAGCTTCCTGTGCCATCACATTGACAAGCTGGAGATAAATATACAGACACATTAAACTTATGCTATTATACACGCATGCACTAATAGGGGATTTAATACATATACTGTACACAGTCATTAATTATATCCTAAATATGCCACTGTAGCCTATAAAATTTGTAATTTTTCAAGTTAACATAACTGAGCATAATTAATCAAAGCATAGCTTGGACATCCTTACAAAATGCTTGTCCATAGACATAGAAGCCAATGCTGCCAAAGTGATTTTCCTTGCAAACTTCAGGGACAGTGGCAACGTCATGGCCATCGTAGAACCCTTCACTACAACGGTATCTCTCATACTCGTATCTAAGATCATCTTTCTCTTGATTGCCTGAATAAAAAGGCAGCTTCTCTGCTCTGGGAATCAACATAATCTGTAAAACAGACATTTAAGCAACAGATGACGAAGTGTATATAAACTGGAAAATATTCTGTCACACAATAAGAAAAGCTATAAATGATCAGACATATATCAAAATAGTGTACGAGGATCACCTTTCATGAGTCTGTATAATATAGAGCCATTGTACTCATGACTATTTTGAAAATAAACGACTTGGAAGTCAAAAAATTTTTGTATATACTGAAAAGTAATTATGGTGGGAAAAGGGAAGCAAACCCTGACCAAGAGTACGTAAACATTTAGTTGTATAAACTACCGAGAAATAAAACAATTTGTTTTTTGTTAAGTAAAGAAAGGCAGTATTAAATTTACTGAAAAGTGCAAGATCCTGAAAACTGTGTCAACTCTCTGCTCACTTAGCATGTTGTAAGAATACTAATAAAATAGAGCTTAAATACATTCATGCATCACTCCCAGTACATGATTACATTATTTATAGCAAAAATTGGCTTGTTTGAAATTTTACAGTAATTTCAAATGCACACTATCTAAAGATACTGAAATACTGGAGAAGGTAAAATGGATATTAACCAAAACTAGGAACATGACTTAGAGATATACTGTTAGTGTACACTATGCGGCCATAAACTATAATTTTTCAATTAACCTAATAGTTCGACTTACATCCAAATCAGCTTACACCTGGTTGGTCAGAACCAATCAGTCTAAATTAGACGACTACCTTGCCTAGACTAAATATATTCAGAAGAGACAAAATAAATTTTATACTCACGGAGTCTACAAGGATAGAAGCAGAAGGAGAATCTGTGCGAGCATTTGATCTTCTGAAGTCGATTCTTACTTTGTACCTCTTACCAGCTTCTAAGCATACGGGAGGATACAGGGTGACATGACGGCGACCTAAGAGTAAAATTTTTTTTAAATATTTCTACAGGAATAGACAAAGCTAAATACTGGATACTCTCCAGAGTATAGAAACTCATTACCTTCCTGTTCAAAATCTCTGAAGGAATTCTTTACCACTTAATCTAATAAAGTGCATGTTATTATCTGCTATCTCTTCTAAAATACGAGGCTTCATAATTGTGCAGCTTCACAGATGAATATCTGCCTATTCTTTTCACCACAATCACGACCTGATGGAATTAGCAGTAAAAATATACCGAAACACAAGCCACCAAACCTTGGTCAAATCATGCCTAAAAGCAATTCTAAGACAAAAGAGAAAAAAATCAGGAAGAATGAGACTGTCAGCCAGTCACTCTCAAAATTAATTTCAAATGGCTTTTGGGACACAGGAAATATGGAACGATTTTATTCCTCCAGCTACTAAGGATATTTTTGACAATACCTTCATTATTTTTTTAAATGGCTTTGTTCTTTAAGTCAACGATGAAGCAGTATATCTCGAGCTAAAAATGAATGTTCTGTATCACTTTCCACAACAAAATTATATGAATATAACTTTTGCATATCTTTTAGTGTCTTTCACTGACTGAAAGTGCCCTGCTGATGGAGATGTGAAAAAGCATCATGTACGAAGTTAAAACTAAGACAAATTCTCAGGTAAGTGTTCAAGAAATTATATCTAAAAAATCTACTTACTATCGGGTAAAACAACAACCATTTGATCATCGGAAGGCCTGGTATTTCCACAAGGTCCTGTTGGATCAACTGCATCAGGTCGTTCAATGGTGACCATTACATTTTCCCATTCCCCTCGGAACTGCAGAGAATTAAGAATGATTACGAAGCCAAAGAGACAATTATTTAGTTTCTTTTACCAGCAACACCCTATCAATTTCTGCTATATATTTTGTACAGTTGAATATATTTGCTTTTTCATGACAGGCACTAAGTTTTACAGTCCATTCACCAACTGACGACATATGGCATAACACTATTTTTTTGCATCAAATAGTTGTAATTGCAAGGGAAAGTGTATACAATACTATATAAAATATGCAAAGCCTAAGATAGTCAAAGAATACAGCAATAATTAGCATTTAAGTGGATAATACAGTGTTGCCTCACTTATGGCGGTAGTTCGGTTCCGGGACTCGGCACGAACCAGGAAATCCGCAAAGTAGGATCAGCCTATATGTACATAGATATTTTAATATATTTTTATGTTTACACTGTATAAACTGTCCCTGTACTGTTAACATACCACCCTTTACTTCATAGATAACAGCATGCAAGCGTAAATTTATATGAAAGTGATAGGAAAACTTACCGTGAATGTGATGATGACGTGACATACATACTCATTTACAATTATTTTTTCGTTTACGTACTGTATAAACCCTCCCTGCACTGTTAAAAAAACCCTTAACATTATAGATAACAGCAAGCAACGTAAATTTTTATGAAAGTGATAGGAAAACTTACTGTGAATATGATGACATGACATACATGCTCATTTACAATTATTTTTTCATATACGTACTGTATAAACCCTCCCTGCACTGTTAAAAAAACACCACTTACATTATAAATAACAGCAAGC
Source organism: Halocaridina rubra (assembly GCA_037179515.1). Lineage (NCBI taxonomy): Eukaryota > Metazoa > Arthropoda > Malacostraca > Decapoda > Atyidae > Halocaridina > Halocaridina rubra. The sequence goes on from JAXCGZ010004575.1 coordinate 14,125, forward strand.
AACGAAAATTTTTATGAAAGTGATAAATAAAATTACGGTGAATGAGGTGATGATGACGTGACATACATACTCATTTACAATTATTTTTTCGTTTACGTACTGTATAAACCCTCCCTGCACTGTTAAAAAAACACCCTTTAAATTATAAATAACAGCAAGCAACGTAAATTTTTATGATAGTGATAGGAAAACTTACTGTGAATGTGATGATGACGTGACATACATACTCATTTACAATAATTTTTTCGTTTACGTACTGTATAAACCCTCCCTGCACTGTTAAAAAACACCCTTTACATTATAAATAACAGCAAGCGACGTAAATTTTTATGAAAGTGATAGATAAAATTATGATGAATGAGGTGATGACGACGTGACACACATACTCATTTACAATTATTTTTTCGTTTACGAACTGTATAAACCCTCCCTGCACTGTTAAAAACACACCCTTTACATTATAAATAACAGCACGCAACGTAAATTTCAATAAAAAAATTAAAATACTGAAAAAAAAAATGTTTTCAATATTTTAATATTTTTGCGTATACCCATAATATAAAATAGTAAATTATCCCCCAAAAAAACGCGATAGAGTGAGAACACGAACCAAGAAACGCGAATAACCGGGGTAACACTATATCCTTTCTCCCATTAAGTTAATACCTGTATATGGTTATAGTGGACCTGTTCAGGTGCTAGGATTATAAATAATAGGATTAATGAAGTACTTAAAAGAGCAATGAAGGTTACATACGAAAAAGTAGATCATCCACTATTACATGTCAACATGGCCTGGATGTTTCAGCCCCGATTAGAAAGTCTCAAGTACTAAATCGCTCCAACTCCTTCTGGATTACATGTGTCTCCAACACTAAGTAAATTTACTTTCTATGTGGTCTTCACTAATTCCTGTACTATATTAATGCCTACTCCTACCAACTGCATAATACCTGATATTGCGTTAATAACCCACCTGTGGTTCATACCGAATGACAAGGTCATACTCCATGTTTGTTTCAATATTCTCTATTTCAAATTCTAAATACGAGCCTTCAAAGACGCGCATAAAGCCTAGACCAGTCCAGGTAGTTTCTCTTCCATCACGATAAGGCTCTCTCATCACTACTTGGCAATTCTGTAAAGTAAATAAAATGACACAAACATTACATTACATATAATATATTCCATCTGCTGACATTCCATCCATATGTATAAAAACAGACAGTGTGATCAAGTTAAAATAATTCACAGAAAAATAAAATAAGTATATTTTATATACAGTATTTCAACCACTAATCTGCAGTTAGTATGTATGAATACATGCCATACTAGAAATCACAAAGAAAATATCAACCTGGCCATCACCATCTTATGTGTAAGCACATGCACATTTTTATTTAAAATTGCATGTGGTGATGAAATAAAATTCACACAATAGAAAAAATAATAATGGTTTTAGAACCAAAATGACCTTTTTTATTCATAAAAAAAATTTAGAAAAATAAAAAACAAAGAAAAATCTACCAGTTCAGACTCTGAGAGAACCTAAAGATTTACCAAATATAACATACGTATTAGTAAAAACCACTTTTATGTACTAGAACTGCTGGAAAACAAATATCAATTTATGTCTAAACTAGATACAATATGTGAAAATATAAAAACAAGCCTGAAACACTAATGCTGAAAAAATTATTAATATCCATACAAAAAAAAATAAAATTGATAGGCATAAAGTATCCAGTCACCATATATGTACTCCCATATAGTAAACATAATGTTATTTATTTAGGTCACACCATCACCATGTCAAAATATTTTTCATGATATGAAATACATACGAATCCACTCGATTGTCTGAAGGTATAGAGACTGGCCTCTTCACAATAAAGCTGTAACAGACATTTAAAGTCAGAAAAGAATAAAACAGTATTCAATAATGAGATAAAGTTTCAGAAATATAAAATAGTTAATAAAATATAAAAAACTATCCATTACATAGTTGAGAATCATTTAATGAACAATATTATTTCTCATACAATACTTACTCATCCATAACTGATCAAGTTTCAGTACAAGAGAGATAAATGATTAAAACCGATAACACAGATAATTAATGTGGCAAGTACATTTAAATATTGAAAGTACAGTACAGTACATTAATATACTGAAAGACTGTTCAATAACATATACTCAACAACATACCATTTTTTCTAAAGAAATCTATTTTCAATTTCACGAGTGTTCTCCATATGCATGATCGGATTATTTTCAGATTGGATGAATTCAGTATAGGAATAGCAAAGCTTGAAAAAGCTTCAGTTTTTCAGGTTATGAAATACAATGTTTTCTTTGAAATGACAATTCAAGTTCAATGTACTCAGGCAGGATGTGAAGCAGTTTGCTTGAGCACAAAATCCTACAAGAGCTGGCTATGTAAAAGCTAGATCAACACTATCAGTTTAACCATGACAATGCTGGCACATCATGATTCGCTACTAAACCAAATACAAACCAAAATTTAAAGTGCAAGAGGCACACCAACAATGCCAGTGGGCCCCCTAAAAGAACGACATTGGAACAGCACATTCATGGTCCGGTGGGACACCCTTGGCGTGGATACTGAGAACCTTAACTACACCACAAAGTAACAAAGTCAAACGCCAGATTTTTCCTACTAGAACTCACCAAAGAAATCTCCATGAAGTTAGAGAAAAAGTGACTGAATGACCATTCAACAAGCAGAACACAAGAGCAAGATGGAACCACAAACACAATCTCCTGAATTGTTTAAAAAGAAAAAAAAAAAAGGAGCCCAAATCCAGGAAATATCCTGAGCAAGGGACCACCAAATAAAATAATATATAAAAAGCAAACTCAAAGGGCGCTTAGACCCATATAGAAAAAATAGGTTAACTAAACTCTCAACACCACATTTAGAAATTCAAGGAAATGAGAAAGTAAACCCAAGGGAGCAGGTATATCACAAGCAAGCAGACAGCAAAAGTGCGATAAGGAAACACACAAAGAATACAAAAGGCAACATAAGCAATATATATAATTAACAAGAACCTGTCAAGAAAAAGGAAGTAAATTTATGGCAATCATTATGGAAGAGAAGAATGGAGGCAGCAGCAAGGGACAATAAAACACTACAGAGAAGCATAAAATCATGCAAATTAGTGCAGACCTCCAAGGAAACAGGTGACCCCCAAGAATAACCAGGCATAGAGACTACCAAGAAATGCAAACACATATGACGTACATTTCAAAATCAACGCAATCAAAAGAGCTTCTTGCTTTTCCTTTTGCAAGGAGACCCTCATTTCGGTATTAAATACGTCTAAAAAAGTATGTTTGTAGTAAGTGACTTTATGAGCCTCTGTCGATTCATTAAACTAAACGAAGGAAGGCACTAGGGAAAACCTCCACTGAAAATAGCCTAAAGCAGAAGAGGGACAACCAAGAGTGAGCCTCTAGCAAATACTATCAGAATCAAAGACCAACATCATGAATCAGCAAAGATATTGGAAAGGGATGCACCAAGGAAAGTCCCTCCCCTGCAGTACACTATCAAGAGACATATGTAGGGGCAACACAAGTCAAGAGAAAAAAACAGTAATGATAACCACAACAAACAGACAAGCTAAACATAAAATACCGGATTTAAGGCCCTCTCCAATCACGTAACTCCTTTCCTTTTTGTGCCAAGTATCATGTATTAGGTCAACAGACATTCACTTGACAGTGATGACATAGTGTGTATCACATTAACCCCTTTAGGCTACATGCCTTATGCCAGATGATTATAACCTGCATGGAAAATGTCAATGAAGATTAAGTCAAAATGTATTTGGTATTCATGACCTGTTAAGGTGATGACCAACCACAAATGCATACAGATTGTTTACTGTCAAAATACTACACCCATGTAAGTAGTAATATCTATCTACCGTAATTATTGAATTGAACTTCTCAAGATCTGAAATTTGATCTTTCATAGCCTAAACCACTGGGGTGCACTCTAAAATTGTTAAATTACTTCAATCTTTTTATCTTTAAACATGATGACATATGCTGCTAGTAAGCAGTATATGAATGATTGAATTCAATATCCAAAGTCATACATAGGCCAGAATGTAAATTTTCCTGACTAGTACTGGAAAGTAAAAAGATCCACCAGTGGTCTGTCACAGAAATATAATTGTTATTAATAGCCTTCTGACCTAGATGGAGAAAACTTTGTCCATATAACAGCATTACTACTCTGTAATGACATGAAAAGCTTCTTTAAACTACTCACAGCTCTAAAAGAAATCAATATTCTTATTATTAGTCTACAACTCCTCAAATAAATTATTAATTTCACTAGCATAAATATTACATATCAATGAATTTTTCATTTCTATAATATACAATCTATGCCTACTATCTCCGTATAAACTCCAACGGTAAGTTTTATAATTACATAACTCCAGGTAAAAAAATATATTTAACCCTTTAAAAAGAAAAAGTACACATTAGGAGGGACAAAATGCAATGCTAATAGTCATAATTACCTCTGAACCTCTGGCTAGTTCAGCTTCATAAGTTAAATAATTGAGAGTAGCCACATAGAAACCTTCTTCAGGGGTGTCACAACGACGGCCAGTTACATGAGGGCGACATCTGTAGAAAAAGAATATGGTAATTATTTTTGTTGAAGATACCACAGCCTGCTATGGCTAGCATACCATCTGAATTCTCCCACTTAAATTACTCAGTTCTTCACCTCCTTATCTCTTTTAATCAATTCCGAGAGAGTGCAGGATTTACCAAAATAAATAAATAATCACTCCCGGTTCTTCATAGCAGGTAGTGTAGGACTCTTCAATCCAGCTAGAAATATAATATTCAAGTGCTGGAGATGGAGTCTCTCATATGAATCTGTGGAATTAGATATGTCCACAAGCGAGGATAGAGAGACTTAGATATGTGGAAAAAGAATGACTTAGATGGTCTGAGCATATAAAAGGGATGAATGATATAGGAAAAGTCGAGATTAAAATTAGGTTACAATGCATCTGACCTAATAGTAGAACAACGTATGTGAAACCCTATCCAAGAGAGACTTTGACATCCAGTGGAGTGATAAGGTGAAAGGTATGCTATAGGAAAAGCAAATTTGCATTGATGTAAAACATACTTCTACATAATGCCCCAGTGGCACCAACCCCATCTGAAGGGATGAGTTTAAACCAGGAAAACCTGATACCTGTTACTGATATCAATTAGGCATGAACCTAGTCTGGTTTACCTAATCGGCAAGGGTATGGAAGAAAACAAATGATTAGGATTAATGGCGTAGAGTAACATTTTTCCTTTCATTTAACATTCCTTCTCCTGAAGAGGCAGCAGGGCAACCAATTCTACACAATTATGGCAACAGAGCTTCAATTAATCTTGCTCTGACTAGGGGAGGCCTTGATACTCAGGCTGGTGAGAGAATCCAAGTCTACTAAGTAGTCTGTCCCAGTTACCCAAGTCCATTAAATCAGATCATTTTGTTTCCCAGCCCAGTACTCTAACTGCCATATAAGGTGAAAGTAGCTGTTCCTGAACTAAATTTTACTTAAGCCACTCAGCTTACTCTTAAAATATACTTTATTGTATCTGTTAATTCTCAAATTTTCAATATACCTTTTCCCCCTCATAAGTCTACAAAACTTGCCACGATGCCAAACTATTAATCCTATTATCTAAATACTATGTAAACAGCTTTCCCCTCACCATAATTCACCAATTTCTCTAGCCTTCATGTAGAACTTTTCTCTATTTCCAGAGGACTATCGACAGTATTGGGTCAATTAACGATGTTTTACCTGCATTATAATTTTCTACAAAATATTCAGCATACTGAGCATGAATTTATTAAGCATTAAAACAACCTGATGTTTTTCTACTTCATTAACTCCATATCACTAGTGCAGTTATGACTTGTGGAATGGTAACTAGAGTGAGGTGGATCCTATTATCACATCAAGCTTAACTGATAAATGTTTAGTGAAATTGCATTAACAGAATTCTTAAAAACATAAAGTATATATAAAATCATATATTAATAAAACATACATATAGAATATATAGCCATTAGATAGCTGTAGAGATACTCAAAACAAATCCAATATTTAATCATGACTAATAGCACTGATACAAACTCTCATAATTCTTATCAAATATTGATACTCTGCATGCTACCTTAATTCTTTTGCTAACTTGCATCTACCCCGCTGAGCTTGGTGAGGTATGGTGTCTCGTTTGAAAAAAGGAAATAGCAGTATATAGCCCTCTACTTATGTCAGTTAATTACAGCGTACGTCTTACACAAGGAGGCATTAAAATAACTAACATTGCGATGGAAAACAAAAACCTAACTTACTTGCACTGTCCACTAATAACATCACAGTTGTTATCTAATGATCCTCCTCGGTCACAATTGCAAGGTTGGCAACCATCAGGGTGTTCAGAGAGGCCGTAATGCTGGGGCAGACACTGATTGCAGTCTCTCCCAATGACGAAGCGCTTACACGAACACTCCCCAGTTATGACGTTGCAACCAGCGTTGTTCACAGTACCCAGAATATCACACGAGCAGGCTGAAAATAATGCAATAGTTACAGCTAATAAGACCAAAATTTGGAAACTGCTTAAAATGTCAAAAATGAAATATACTGGAGTAGTTTAAGCTGATTGAGGTTCTCTTATATATCAGCCACTGGTGTTGATTCTCTACAGAACAGAACCAAGTCATTGATTCTAAAAACAATAAAACAATGGTACTCTAAAACACACAACTCAGGAAGAGAAAAATACAGTTCATGCAAATTTTAGAAGACATCAAATTTCCAAAACTGTAAGAAGTATGGTGTAATGCATAAAAAATACAACAAAACAGCTAGAAAACTCGTTTACTAAAGCAATATTTACATTACAAGGAGTTTCAGGTCCCATGTCATATGATATTCCAACATCTGGGTTAACAAAGTACTTAAGTCATGACCCAATATTTTATTTTTAATTAATCTGATAATAATAATGGTTTTTAACCTAGTTACTTATCTGCAAATGACTGACATCCTACTGTTTGTGACGAATCTCTTTTGTTATATGATTTAAAGCTTAAGCAAGAGGCTTGTTGTTGACACCAAGCATACATATATGAAATAGTGGCTTCCCTGCTCTATACATCTATACTATGGCACACACCCATCTGTGCTTTTAAAAAGTGCTCAGGGAATCTGCGTAAATATCCATTCATTTCCCCAAAAAATTTATGGGTTGGATTTTGGAGTAACTAGTAAAGTCTGATCTACCTCAAAATATAGTACGGTATAAGTTTTTTTTAATAATTTTCAATTAAATGATGCAGTCTATGGCTTTACGAGGGATTGTAAAAAAAATGTCTACAAAATAATTTTTTTTTCTGAGAATGCAAAGAAAATAACTGTCTTTAATGAGAATGCAAAAGATAATATCTGTCTTTAATGAGAATGCAAAAGATAAGTGCTTAATATATAGTTTTATACAATTCTGAGGAATTCCAGACAGTGGTTAATAAACTTGCAGTGAAGTAATGTGCTTTAAATTGCTTAAACATCTGAGTGGTTCTTGAAAGGTTTCCCAGGATGAGTATATATTATTTGGGTCATATCTAGGACTTTTTACCCCTCTATGCATAACCTGAAGCAACTCCTGTAATAACTTAAGGGAAAAAATAATAAATCGAGCCAAAAAACTGTTATCCTATTAGTTCACCATTGCAATCAATATATAATAAATAAAAACATAGACAAATAAGAAATCCCACTCTTCATTCTCTCAGTAAAGAAAAATTCACAACATGTAATTCTATGGTCATTCCTCGATAACCTTACGTTTCCTTGGCCATTCGGATTCTGGCTGAGACAAGTAATCTTCAGGCATTCCTGTAAAATTAATATTTAAAAGTAAAAAATGGCCAATACTGTAACAGAAAAAATTACAAAATAAAATGGAAGGAATGGAAATAGACCTTTTAAATAATATAATTTAGTAATCATTAACAAAGACTAAAAGTGCTTAAAGCAGAGCAGAAGACAGCTGGAAAGGGAATACATATGTACTGATAACAGAGAAATAAGGTGTATGATATGTTTATTGATTTATGTTTAATATTCATCAGTAAAAGGATTAATCTTAGAATTTTCAACACACCTTATTTATTACTTGGCAAAGCTATCATATTTTCCTATCTGTATTAAACATCTAAAATTGTCTCATCTACACACATATAACAAAATGTATGATTCTGCTATCCCTACTAATAAAATATGAAATGGGTACTGATGAACAAACAGACAATACAAGTCTCCTATTTCAGTTCCATTCCCTCTGATTTCTTTCTTTTCTTTGGTATTTCTCACTTGCAAAGAACCCTCCCAAATTAAAAAACAAAAGACAATATTGTTGAGAATGAGAAAGAGAGAACAAACACGAGGTAGATGACGCTCAACTACTCATCCATTTCCAAGCATAAGAACCATTGCAGAAAAAAGAGAATTACCAATTACAACTATTGTAGTAGTTGTTGCTGTTCCCTAAGCTGCCTGATCAAAAAGCCTCGAGCACCTAAGGAAGGCAATACCAATAACCAGCATTCCCACATACATCTCAGGAGTGCATGTCATGTTGACAGCGTATGTGCTCGTTTGCGGTGTTCTTCCATTACTTGTTATCTATTACACTTTAGGATGGTTGCTGGCACAACTGTGTTTTTGGTTCAACTTTTCTCCATAGAGAAGGATATATAGTCCCCAAAGAATAAGGGAACTCTAAGTGATATGATATGTATAAACTGCAATAATACTACATAAAAAGGGTGAGCTAACACAACATAGTTACCATACATTTAGTAGTTCTCATAAAGATCAAAAGAAAAAGTTATCATATGAAGAAAGACAACTCAGAATTGTTGAGAATAAATAGAAAAAATCCAACTTTATAGCAAGGATGTGGTCCATGAAAATAAGAAAAATTAAAGAAAAGAAAGAACAAAATTAGTAACCAAACATTACAGACGAAATGTCATTTGCAATGCAGAATGACATTCTTTACAATTAACAGCTTTCCACGGATATTTTTGAAGAATTTCTGGAAGTAAGATAACTTAAAAAAATTAGAAAAACTTTCTCTCTGACGTAAGGATCATCATGAACATATAACACTTATCATACACCTTCAGTTTTGATAACTAACACCATCGAGATTACCCATAATATTGTCAGTGATAATGGTGGCATCCTAATACCATGATTATGAACAATTCTCAAAATATTCCTAATACAAGAAATGTCATTTTCAAAGCATCAGGCACCAATAACTCTCATAAGGAATATATATCCCAATAATAAAATTTTCGGCTCTCTGTATAAATATTTCCATAATCAGGTTAAAATGCAAAGGAATATATCTTCTACTTACGCTGACATCCTTCAGGATTTTCAGCTGTAAAGTTCCAATAGCCAGGTTTACAACGATCACATTTCAGGCCATCGACATAACTTTTACAGTGACATCTACCAGCCAAGAGGCCTTCGACAGCATCAGTGCGTGAGTCACAAATGGCATCATCCACGGATCCCCTGGTGTCACAGTTGCACGCTGCAGAAGAAAATTTGTATTAATAAAGAATTCGTAAAACTCTAAAGTTCAGAAAGTATACACTTGCTCACACATATTCACTCTTTCATAAACCTTTAAAGTTTTGAATGCATACACTTGCTCACACATATTCAGTCTTCTGGAAACTGCATACTTACATGAAAAGATATTCACAATAAATAAAACAAATGTGATAAGAATATGTCCTGCAGAGAACTATTGCTCTAATCTTTTCTTACTTATATTATATAGCCACCATGTCTAATATTCCAAAACACAACTTCTTAAAAATATGTGACAGGGATCAAGCACTATCCACATTCGAGATTTTAACTTACGTTGGCATATTTCAGCATCTCTAATATCTCGGTTTGGATCTTGGTAATAATAAGGAATACACTGCTCACAATTACGTCCCTGAGTATTATGCGTACAATCATCACAAACGCCACCAGAAACACGTCCGGAAGCCTCATAAGTCTGGGGGTCAAAGTGACATCTCGTTGCATGATTGTTGCAGTTGCACTCTGGAAATATATTGAAACATATTACGAAATAAATGTAATGATATGTTGCAGCCCCTTGTAAATATTCAATTACCTTCAGCAAATTTCAAACTAGTATTCAAGGATTTTTATCATATTAATTTTTCATTTATTCTAATTAGCCCTTATCAGTACATAGTAGACTAAAGAAAAATGTAGTACAGTATTCTAGATTCTGTAATAAAAATATTTTTTGGTAATGGAAATTGCAGTTATCTGTATAGATTTTTGGGTCCAGTTTTTTGTATAGTAAGAATAATACTAATTACTATCATCTTCTCTGTCTTCTATATGGAGTTGCTGTTTTTTGCTAGCCTTTTCTATCTTTTCCTCTACACATATCCTGTTCCCTTAACAAGCAGACACCACAACCTAATAACCCCTGATATCATGACTTACTTTTACATGCATTAGATTCCTTTCCAATGGCAGGTCTCCAAGGAAGATCATTATAAAAGTCTTCGCAGGACTCGCAGTTTAAACCTTTGGTGTTATGTGTACATTCACAACGACCATGAACCATGTCCGGTCTATCTTCTACTTCGGGCAGAGGTAGACAGCGGGATGCATGTCCGTAGCAGGAACAGGACCCTCTTACAACCATATCATATATGGCATAATAATATTTTTCCTATAAAATAATAAAGACAGATTAATGGTGCTTAACACAGTAAGATTTATATTGTAACTGAGCACATGCACATCTTATTTATAATATATATACTATTGTTTCACTGAGAATACAAAAATTTATCACAAAGTGTTAGAATGTGCAAGGTACATTACTGTTATATTATAACAGTAATGACCACTCTGCTAACTTCAGTTGAACTTGGAAGATCATTCAAAAAAATTATGCCATGGACTGCTCTAACCAGCAGGGTGGCTACAAATGCAATTAATGAACCAGTGTACCAGAGCTTCATTATACCATTAAATGTGTTATTTAAAGGTAAAAACAAAATAATATCTGTGAGAAAGAGACAACCATTCCCTAGCTCCTCTATCCACTTTAGCCCTCAACTATGACGAATGGCATAAAGGAGTGGAGCCCAACTTGTAAAATATATAAAAGAAGCATATTTTTAATTACTACCACAAATACTATGTATATCATCAAAGTAGAAGTTACTTTGCTGGGTACAAAAGCCTTTATGACACCCATACTTGTGATTTATCTGAAATTACTAGTGAATCATCAAATAAAAAGTAGCAAAATACTGCAAGTTTCTGCATACTGGCAAACCAATAAAAGTCAAAGGAGAGTTTAGCCTCACTGTGTACAAATTTAAGAACTACAAACATTGGAAGCATAAATAAAAGAGACTATGGAAATTAAAGCATCTTAAAATATAAGCTAATACCGTCACAACTCTGTTTAAAGCTACTGAAAACTATGTAAAACTTTTAAAAATTACAATGATCTTTTAAAATTAACTGGAACCATTGCTCCAACCTAAAACCTTAACATTTTGTAAAGTAACCACAATTTATAAGACAGTACTTTCATAAAACACCAATACCAAAGTAAAGTACATTACAAAATGAAATGTAGTCATGGATGGCATATTAATGCATGGCAAGATATAAAAAAAAAAAAAAACTCAAATGGCAAAAACATATCAAAGCAGTACAGAGTCATAGATAAGGGATATTATTAGCAATAAAAAAAGGATGAACTGATATTTCTGCTTTCGTTTTCAGAAATTAACAATATAGCAATACAGTAATTATGTCTACTACTATACCTTAATTTCCCTTCGATTATCAAGTAGTTGATCACCTAGCGTGTGGAGTTTCGTGAAATTCACTCTTAAGTTGGTAATCTTCAACAAGTTTTGTACTTCATCACTATAAGGATCATCAATCCTGATATTAGGTGGCAGAACACGATAGATCACCTGGAAAAATAAAATTAATATAAGAAAAGGTAAAACTAAAAAGTCATCATTTATGTACATACAGACCTCGGTCATATCATGTTGAATACACCGCTTTTTGCAAGGTCAGCAAGGGTAAGGAATTTTGGGTCTGGTCAGAACTTGGATGAATGTGTGTCGAGAAATACCAGATGCTGTTGGCATATAAGGGGACCACTGTAGAGAGTAGTAGTGAAGTGTGCGATTCAGGAAGGTAAAAGACACACGTTCAAGCCCACGGCGGGGTATTAGGGAGGGCATCCAGCCTTAATTCCTTAACATCAGGCCGTCTGTGTCCACCCTCAAACAGGGATAAATTGTGACACATAGAACGTAAAAGAAAATAATATCTCGTATACTGCTATTCAATCTATACACTAAAACCATCATGCCTCTTGTAAGGGGGTGGCTGAGTCAAAGCAAAAACTTGAATCTGTGGAAGGAGAGTACAAAGGAAGGAATTTCCAACCCTAGCCCTGTCCAATTCATTCAACTTCTATGACACAGAGGAACACAGAGGAGGTAGTTTTCCCCCCTACGATAAAAAGTGCGAAATATCTCCCATAACATAAAATGTATCTCAATATAACACGTCTTGAATGTAATACTGAAACATGTCAGGTATATCTTAAGAAAGATAAAGAAGACTTCAATATTGTATCATTCAACATTTTTCATTATATATTAGTCTGGTATACCTTACCTCTCCCCCAATAGAAGGCTCAACAGCAGAATATCTCGACTCACACACTACATCATTAATTGTAGTAGGCGGGCCTCTTGGAATTCCAGGGAAAGCTTCATTGCAGTCATAAGCGAAGTACCTATAAACCTGAGAAAAGACAATAAATATTTCTTACAATATGTATTTATGAATAATACCACTTAATAAAAAATAGATAAATACATAGATAGGTTTTGGAAAGCACATTTATTAAAGTATAAATATAATCAATATTACAACTTCAGGATATGACATTTTTTATTTTCACTTATTTAATAAGATATCAGTTTGCACAGTAGAGGCAACGCTCTTGAAAAACCTTTGATATAGTCAACTTTAATGTTTTTCAGTCTGGCATATATAAGAACATGCTATTATAAATACTAAAGCTCTAAATTAAGTACTTTATAGTATTCTGTTCAGTGAAGGACAAGACTTAGGCAATAATCAATTTGGTGTATTGTGTTATATAGGCTTAGTCATACGAAAGATATTATATTCTCATGCAGTAATACACAATGACACTCCTATCTGATGTATATATAAAGCATAAAGCTCTACCTTCCACGTTTTTCCAAAGTCATACGACCTTTCAATTAACATTGCAGCTGGTCTGAATGTTCTGAAGGTTATAACAAGATGAGTGAAATGAAATTCAGCTTCAAGATCTAGTCTGATGCTTGCATCCTCTACGCCATTCTCGCTCTGCCACCAAGATCTCCTATCGGTGCTGTAAGAGTAAGAGACAGTGACATCAAAACAGAATATAACATGACAGATGCCAGTAAACAATGAATATCCAAAACATAATAGATCAAACTGAATTACGAAGGCCACTGAGATTATTCCTATAAACTGAAGGACAATCGCCCAGAGACAAAAGAAGGAATGGTTCATATCTAATTACTATACTGCATCGCAAAGCAAACTGCAGGTTATGTAGAATGACCTTAAAATGTGACTAATGCCCAGCTCTGTTCAAGTACACAATATTATAGTTTCTATATTATTTGCAATAATTTCAATTATTTTTACCATCTCTGTTTGTGAAAGTAAGGTACAGCTCAGAGAGGTTAAGTTTACCTACACAATATCTAAATAGTATATGGGCTCATCTTTTGTCACTCAAATATAAACTTATTAAAAGAGCTAAACTTTTCAAGCTCGAGGAGCTAAAAGCGTCAAGTACTCTTACAACACGATTGCTCTATTATTAACTCTGGCATATTATTTTCTATTGGGGGGGGGGGGAACATTATACTTCCATTCTCTCTTAAGGAGTTAATTTGATATTTTTATTTTAAGGGATTGCAAACATTACTCTTAGTGGAGGTTAAACACCAATATGAATAGGAATGGGCTGCCAAGGTTTTTCACAGTTTCAGTGAAATATAATATAAAGCATATTGTGCTTAACTAACTGGAGTTTGAACTATGGTTCCCATAAGACTCTGCAAAAAAAAAAAAAAATATTGGACAGAGACATATCAACTTATTTCAATATCAAAAAATAACAGGCAGGCAGACAAAGCTACGGGAAAGTGCAACCTGCTAAGCAGGTTTGAGAATATTAATTTCTTTTTCATTTATAGGTACCTACCGAGGATCAAATCTATATACTATGTTATCAATTTTGTGAGAGTATTGCGGACTCCCATCGAACTGAGGACGAGAATCACACCAAAAGCACTTTTTGCGATCCTTCAGGTGAGACACAATACAGTATCTTTCCTGTGAACAAAAATAAAGCAACTTTATTTGTATGTTACCTACCTTTGTATTTCACTCCTTGTTATGCACAAATACATATATAATTTTGGTGAAACTTAGGCTGTATACATGATGTAACTACAGGGAATTCTAAAAACATAGGATAAATGAGTGCATATGTATATTTTTGTCCTGAAGTTAATAATTAACCCAGGTGACATGCTTTCTTATACAACAATCACAGGGAAATAGGTCCTTTATTTATACCTCAGAAAATTTCAATATAAGAACATAGAAGGCCGGGAACTAACCCTGTTGAAGAGACCACAAGTGGATGTAGCCGAGAGGCTCCTTTCTCGCCCTATAAGAAGATTACCCGTGGCAGGGTAACAAGAACTCTGGTCACACGGATGGGATGATCTCTGGCCATAACCTGATGTACACGAATAAATAAGTTAATAAATAAACTAATTAAAAAAATAGAAAATAAGGAACTATATTTTTGACGGATTAAATATAAACGAATAGAAAATGTTTGCTAATTATGTACCAATAATTTAGCATTAAATTTTAACAGCCGATAACCTAATACTGTACTATTTTTCTTTTTGAATTCAAATACATTAATGTGACTTATTCTATTTCCAAAACTTTGAAATTTAAAAATTACTCGAGGTATAATTAATATAAATGTGATGGGTACAATATAAAATAATATATTTTTATACAGCTGAAAAGGAATAATAATATTAACATGAATTTTTTTTTTCATGTCGATCTATTTCTAATTGATGCTTATGATATGCTTTACACAAAGAGATACAAAAAGGGCAGGCAAAATTTAAGCATTTATATATGTATCTATTAAGCATAATCTTAGTTTTATATTTAATCTTTAGACGAGTGCATGTATAAAGAAGGCCAAGATATCCGATTAAAAAAAAATCCCCCCTCAGTGCTCACTTAAAAATGGAATAACGAACTTTACTGATATATAAAATAAACACTAATTTTGAATTCCATATTAGTTCAAAAAGTGATGACGGTTATTTATTTGGGTAGATATTAGGTCAGAATGTTCAAAACAGTAATTACAATATCTAACAGGGGATACCATTAGTTTTATCCTAGTTATGGTCTAATAAATTAATATGTACACTGTTTCATTTCCAGAGTGCACGATATATATATATATATATATATATATATATATATATATATATATATATATATATATATATATATATATATATATATATATATATATGTGTGTGTGTGTGTGTGTGTGTGTGTGTGTGTGTGTGTGTGTGTGTGTGTGTGATTACCTAATTGTGTTTACGGGAAAGAGCCCAAAGCTCGTATCTTCCCGTCTCCTCATCGGTTCCATTTTATACTTAGTCATACTTATCATACCTGTCCTTAAAACTATGGATTAAGATAGCATTAACTACCTCCTCGCTTAGCCAATTCCAATTATCAACTACTCTTACACTGAAAAAGTATTTCCTTACATCCTGTAAAGAAGTTTTCTTACGAAGCTTCAAACTATGACCTCTAGTTCTAGAGCCAGCCATATCAAAATATCGATCCCTATCCACTCTATCATAACCATGAAGGAATTTAAAGACGGTCACCATATCCCCCCTCACTCTTCTAGCTTCGAGTGATGTGTGTGTGCGTGTGTGTGTGTGTGTGAAATAATAGACTAACACTATAGACCCAGCAGGCACGCCTCTGTTCTGGTTCACCTACGTATTGTGCGCCCACGTGACCCTTATTATCTCTATAGCATCGATATTATTATTTGTACCGTATTTCCGAATTACTGAAAAATTCTTTAATTATTATAACTATTATTATTATTATTATTATTATTATTATTATTATTACTGCTGACATCACGCCCGTCTGTTTGTCAGTGCTTGCAGATGTCCAAAGTAGTTTTAATTTAATTCTACATAACATTCTCCTTCCACCCACCTCACTCTCTCTCTCTCAGATAATTCTCACTCCAGCCACCTATGAATACTGCTCTCTCAAGACATCCATTTCTGAAAAGGACTCTCTCTCTCTCTCTCTCTCTCTCTCTCTCTCTCTCTCTCTCTCTCTCTCTCTCTCAGAGAATTCTCCCTCCCACCTAGTAATTCTGCTCTCTCAGGTCTTTCATTTCTGAAAAGTACCCCTCTATCTCATACAGAATTCTCCCTCCACCCACCTAAGAATACTACTCTCTGAAGTCATCCATTTCAAAAGAGGACCTCTCTCTCTCTCTCTCTCTCTCTCTCTCTCTCAACAGCTGCATGAACATTATATTTTGTACTGTGGCGTACAGGATATCAGCCTAGTGAGTGTTAACTAATCCTCTCGTCCTACACATCTGTTTACAATCTCTCCTTACAAAATCAACTTCTCTGATACATAATTTTATTTCTGTGACATTTCACACGCCCATGTATGTGGTTCTCATGAAGAAAGTCGAAGCGTAAAATAGTGCGTGCGTGCGTGTGTGTGTGTGTATATATATATATATATATATATATATATATATATATATATATATATATATATATATATATATATATATATATATATATATATATATATATATATATATATATATATATATATATATATATATATATATTATATATATATATTATATATATATATATATATATATATATATATATATATATATATATATATATATATATATATATATATATATATATATATATATATATATATAGCTCGCGGATTGGTCGGTGCAGAGACTGCTCTTTCCCATCTACCTCCGGACTCTGGAACCCTCTTCCTCCTGTCTTTCCTAATTCTTATGACCTATCATCCTTCAAAAAGCAGATCTATCGTCATCTCAGGGCCTAGTCCTCAATATCTCTGGGTCCTCTGTACTTTGACTTTTTTTTTTCTTTCTGTCATTTTCCTTTGTGTGACATTACCTCATCTCTGCCTTGTCTTTAACCTTTTTCTTTTCCTTCGTGTTGGTATTTTCTCGCGCCCGTGCCTTTATTGATGAGGGCAGCTTTGCCTGACCCGGTGTCACAATAATAAAATATATATATATATATATATATATATATATATATATATATATATATATATATATATATATATATATATATATATATATATATATATAAACCATTCCTATAATGCCTTTCGTATATAATTAAAATATAATTAACCAATAGTCCCCAGAAGTTTTAAGAAAATTAAAAGTTTCGCTTATTTAGAGAGAGAGAGAGAGAGAGGAGAGAGAGAGAGAGAGAGAGAGAGAGAGAGAGAGAGAGAGAGAGAGAGAGAGAGAGAGAGAGAGAGATTAAACTATATCGAGAGAAGTTCTTTTCTTTATTTTTTTATAATAATATAAATGGCATGTTTGTGGCCATTTACATACAATATATAAGTACTGAGAGTCTTAAATCACAATAAAACCTACATCAAGGGGTCTCTTTGAACCTCATCTTCAGCAAAAACCTCAGATTAGTAGCACCGATGGGCTGTGTTCTAAGCCCGTGAACACTACATCACCACGCCCGATGCCGCCTACAGTGGCTAAAGAGTCCGGACTTGAGATCGCTTGGTCAGGGTTAAAAAGACACGCCTAAATTCTACGTAATAGACCTATGGGTCCTATTTTATTGTGCGGTGTAGAGGAACAATTAGACTAGCCTATATGTCCATGGGTAATAATATTTAATAACTTGGAGTTTATTTTATTAATTATGAATTACCGTGAAATTGATCGTTAGGTTAGGTTAGGAAAAAAATGGATAGCGAGGCTGAGCTCACATTAGGTACCGACTTGCATCTCTTAAATCTTTTCGTATTGAGATATTGTATGAATACCCAGGAATAAATAAATTGGAAAAATAAATTCCATTAATACGTTCTAACTTGCCTTGAAATTTTTTTCTTAAGTAAAGCAATGATTATATTTTTTAGTGATCTGCGTTTATATTTAAAAAAAAAAATAAAAAAATAAAAAACTGAACTAGGGAAACGTCGACTTCTTACAAGGATATTATTCCGATAGATGAGTAACAAAAATTTCGTATTTCTATGAAAATTTACTATATAATACTCTCTTAAGCGTATTATAGCTAAATACTATATGAAAAATACGCTTATGTCAAGGGAGTAGAAGCAAAGAATTCTATAAAATACCTCCATGATAGAGATATAAGGGGGGGGGGGTTAAGGACCATGATCATATAAATCTTTCATTTTTTTTATTATGAGTTTGTTACTGCCCGTTTCTCTTGAAGCCTTTTTTTTTTTTTACCGAATAGGTCTACAGGTATAGTACAAAAGACTTTAATTATAGGCAAGAAATATGTACTGTTCACATATGCTAAAGCTCCACTACTTACTTTCAACTCGTAAATTAATCCGACAGCAAATATTTATTTTGAATATTATTGAGTTGCTGAACTTTCCTATAATTTCGATCCCAACAGATAAGTGTTCAAGAAAATGTCACAAGAAAATTTTACAGAAACATCAGATATCTTGGCTTCATAGAATTAAAAAAGTTCCATATAAATTTGTGATTCTTAACAGATACGCAATATGCATAATAATCACATCACACAAACCATGCACTGAATCAACGCGAGCATGCAAAAAGCGAGCACAGTAAACATATAAGCAGAAATTCTGAGGGAGTAAAAAATGGAAAAACACAGAATATTGATTCGTTTACTATATGAAAGTAAACACTCTTCATCATTGTTAAGATAACAGCAAAATGTTACCCATCACTAAGAGGACTCCTGAAGGAAGCCTGGCTGGGCTGCTCCATCTGTATATTTAAAAAAAAAAAAAAATCTAAATGCATTAAAGTCACTTCACACATATCACACGAAAATAAACCAATGAAGGACCTTCACCATTTCTAAGTCGAAATACTGTAATTGCCATTTGTTTAACACCATAACACCATTCCTTTTCTAACTGTCACTACATTTTTCCATAGGCTACTTAAAAAAAAAATCTTCAGGCAAAATTAACAAAACCCTTCAGTACAATTACTGAATATTATTAAAAAATATAAGAATGAAGATTAGTGGATGAACCAACACCACTTGTAAAATAAATCCGTCACCCAAATAACACAGACCACATGTGATCATTACAATAGGTTAATGTGCCTTGTTTCCCCTTTATATTAGACTGACCTCATAAGATCAAGATTCACTTGGGAGCCCTGTCAAAGGGATTAGAATGTTGATCATACATATAAAATAGAAACACATTTTCTTATGTTATATGGGAACGAAGGATTCCGTAAGGCTTGAAGTTGTTATATTGGAATTCTTTGAAGAAGTTTATAAAGGACTTTCAGGAATAACTGTCAATCATGAAGAGGTCTCCCAGGAAGGTGATTAAGTTAGATCACACCAATAAAAATAACATGAGGTTAAGGTTTTGAACCGAGCAGGTCATCATTTTCAGACAATGACAACTTACCTGGAGCAGCACCAAATCCCCTCACAACAAACGGGTGAGTTCGGTCTTCCAGGGAGATCACTGGACCACGAGCAAATACTGGATCATAATCCTCCTCTTCGTATTCCAGTGTCTGTACTTCTTCTTCGGTGTTTCTGTGATAGCTTTCTCCAAAGCCAACATCACTGCCACGACCACTACCTTCTGTATGACCACTACCTTCTGTGTGGTCATCTATACTGGTGCTACCTGAGCCATAGCGTCTGGTGTAAATAGTCTCATATTGTGTGTTGCCTGTTCCAGTTATCCCAGATCCTCTTGACTCGATACTACCTGCACGAAACTTATCCTGGAAGCCACTTCGACCAGACAAGGTAGAATATCCAGGGATACGGGAAGCATAGGTGGTGGTGTTTCGATAAGTGGAGACACTCGACCCACCTGGGTATGTATAAGTGTAAGTGGTAGCGACACCAGGGCGTGTTTCTGTCGTTTTAACAGTCTTGGTCGTAGTCTGAACACGACGAGTGATTGAAGCCCCAGGTCTGCCAAAACCTGTGTATTCTTTTCCATTCCAGCGAAAGTAATCCTGACCATCTTCAGTCTGCCATCGACGCTGATTAAAATATGACTCATCCACAACATGTGGCAGTTCACCTTCCTCCAAGACTCTTGATCCCTCTTGAAAAGAACTCTGCGAGGCAGATGAGGAGGAACCCGAGTAAGAGGATGACTGACCAGCGTCCTGTCCACGATCAAATATGGTGGATTCTGCTGATGGCAAATTAGTCTTGTATGAATATGAGGTGTTCTGGACGCCAGAGCCAGGACTACCGTACGATATGAAGCTCACGGACTCACGGGTATTTCCATCTGGACCCGTCTGAGAAGAAATACGAGAAGAGGAAGAAGAGGAAGAAGAAGTGTGAGAAGTAGAGGAAGAGGACTGGCGGGAGCGACCCCGTCCACGTCTTTCTGTTGAGGGCACATAAGAACTTCCGTAGAATACGCCTCCCTGCCGCTTAGGAGTACGCTGATTCTCTCCATCCCCTGGCAACCACAAAAATATTACACCTACAGGAGTTTTTGATAGTTACAGAAGAAAACTGTAATCATAATTCATTTATTACTGAATTTTTCTATTTGTATACAATCAGAATCTTTGCAAGAAATCTCTATAATCAATACACGAAAATACCAATTAACTATTATTTGTGGCATTAAACATTATACGATTTATTAAGCAGATAAAAATAATATATATTTGATTAAATTATTTGCCAAGTTTAAGAAAATTAAATTTGAGTAATGATAAAAGTGTGAATATTCAGATTTGACAATTTTTCCTTTATATCGATGCAGCCAATTGCACAACACTAAAAGGAATTAATATTGATAAAAAGGCATCAGAGAAAACATACTAAGATGGTGAGTCATGTACGGGAAGAGATATTATATTTAGCAATTCTAGGATTACAGAAACTTTTACTTAAATTCAAATGGATTTATAAGAGCGTGAGTCAGGTCATTGAAGCAGCCAAGAGAGAAGAGTGGGGTAAAAAGGTTAATGAAATTGCATGACATGTGAGAGAATCAGTATTCCTGAAAATTACAATATTTCAAAAAAAAGTTATTTCAATGTTAGTTTTTTCCTGGTGACAAAAATTAGAGACTGCGATTCCATAAAAAAAAAAATATATACACATAAAGTGAGTATTAATGCTGCCTTAAATTTCAAAACCAGCTTAAAACAAGCATGACATCCGATGGAAACCGGAAAGAAAACTTAGGATATAGTCAAAATATTCATAGTAAAAATATTCATATAATTCATATTCAAGCTGTACAGCAATGTACATGTACAGCAGCCTGAAGGAGCAAATTACATAACTATTTATTGTATCTAGGTTTATCTTTTCTGTTTCCTCAGAACGGAATTGGATATGTTACACACTCTATTGTTCAAATGTATTTGTATAATTGTGTTGAAAATGTCGAAATTTGCTACTTGAAAGTGTGAGCGGAGCAGAGATTATCTTATTAGCACACACAAAAAAAACTTATTTATATGAATATATAAATTGTGTAAATGTACGAGAATTGAAATGTGTGAGAAATTAAAGCAATATCATAGTAATTAAGTGATGACTCTTTTGTAATATAACAAGACAATGATATACAATATGTATGACACATTAGCAAAAATGTATGTTACACTGTATCATTTATTTCTAAGTCTCATGTATTATACCAGTTACCCAAAGGCATTATGGCTCCTCCAGCAGTAGGCACATACAGCGGGCATCATATTGGCACTCTTAAATGTGTAACTGCCAACAGTGCCAACAGACATAGCCAAAGGGCCCAGACACACAGAAAGGGTCATGACCTTACTCGAGTTTCATGAGGGTTAACAATAAGTGTCAAGTGTCACTCAGCTTCTAACTGGCACAATCATTGCTAGTGTATATATAAATATTAATCACAATAGTTAAATATTCAACAATAAAGCATTAAATTCATTGGTTAAAATCATTAAAAATACTCAATAGTGTAAATGTAATTTACAAAACTACATTAATAAAATTGATGCATATTCATAGTTAATGAATATTAAGATATTATAAAAAAGTAATTACATAAAATTAGTAAATATTACTGCTAAATATCAAAATTAAGTATAAAAAACACAATATTATATCAGAAGCATTATAAAATGAAATATAACGAAATTAAATACATTGAAAACTTCTAAACCAACACCAGAAAAAAGTACAAACTTTTAGTTTACAGCAATTAAAAAAAGTATAATGACATAGACACACAATATATTTCGGATGACAATAATAAAAGCAACTACCACCATCACCAGTATCTTAATGCACGATTTTTGTGACAATTAATGCATGATCCAGACAAAAATAATTATCCATCACAATTAACATTTGGACCGGAAAAAATCAAAGTAGCCAAATTTTAAATTATGAATTATAAACTCTTTCCTCATAAAGGTCCTAAAGGGCAAGGAACTGACACTCTGTTCTCAGTACGATATAAACGTGGCGAGATTATTCATTACTGCAGGGTGAAACATGCCACGCCCATTTTCACAGGAGAAAAATAGCATTGGCTGGTTGCAGAGTTACGAAACGCTCCCAGCCAATAGCATACTTGTTACCAAGACTGTCACCCATTAGCTCACTGTCCTCTGAATGTAGATCAGCCTCGTTTCCTCATGTATTAATTATATAACTCAAGTGACATCTATATGCAATTGTAAAATGACAACTTCCTGATATTTTTTTTACATGTACAAAACTATCTGAACAGTCACAAAATTCATGCTATAGTAGCTCTAAAAAAGCTTTATATATATATATATATATATATATATATATATATATATATATATATATATATATATATATATATATATATACATATATATACATATATATATATATATATATATATATATATATATATATATATATATATATATATATATATATATATATATATATAGAGAGAGAGAGAGAGAGAGAGAGAGAGAGAGAGAGAGAGAGAGAGAGAGAGAGAGAGACTTTCCTATTGAAAGTAGGGACAGGAAAGTTAGCCTCGCCACAGAGTTTAATGCTCATAAATTTAAGCCATTTTAAGAATATATACGAAAGTTTTAGTATGTCATGCAATGCCTCATCCTGGTGAGCAAAGAGCTATATTAATAAATATAAGAACTCTATCATAAACACGCCCCCAAAAAAAAAAAAACATAGTCTATGCTTCTAATATTTATGTATTGTATATATGATGTATGTACATGCGGACATGAAATGTAGCCTACTAGTATATGAAAACAAAAAACTGGTTAAGATGAAAAAATAAAAAACATGAAAAAGGCAAAATGATACAATTCATGCACATGATAGTTTTGGAAAGGCAAAAACAATGCTGACGCCAAAGACAAGACTGTTAGTTGCATGTTTTGAAGGGTCATAAGTAACTGAAGCCATTTAAAACATAGGAATATAATTTCAATTTTCTGAAGATTATCACGAAAAGTTAATGAAAAAAAAATTAAAATAGGAATAGTTTTATTTTAGGAGAATAGGAAACAAATACTGAAGATTTCATAGTTTAAATATGAATATATTATGATAAAATTTCATTAAATATAATGATACTCACAATAAATGAATGATATAGTAATAAAGAGAAAATACTCCATGTGCTTAAGCAAAATATCATGCAAATTAAAGCTTATTTAATTATCAACGAGGTACCAACCACATCTAAAATATCACTGAAGAAAAATAGTTATGCCCGAAACGAAGTCTTCTCAACCTCTTCCCAAGAAGAAAGAAATGATATCAAGACATGCACAGGTGAAATAATACCTGGTCTTATAACTCTAGTACTGGCGGAGGAACTGGCTCTGTAGGCAGTTTTGGTGGACTTCCTTCCCTGCGGTTCATCAGCTTGTATATGGCCATCACTGTCTCCAGCTAACCCTCCAGAGCTCTTCAAGACCGCTGCTGAATCTCCCGAAGGACCCGAAGAGGCACCTATGCTTTTTTCGCTATTACCTGTAGGGGAAAAAGATCACTAAAGTGAATAATTGATGATCTTGAGAAGAAAACACTGTTCTATATTTCCACGATGATGAAATCGACAATGAAAATAATTTACAACTTGAGATATCAGTCAACAGATGTGTGAGACACAAAGAACATACACGGTCAGACAAAATGAATAAGATCCAAGGTCAGAAAGGTGGACGAGAGTGAGACAGGGAGGACCAAAAAGGTGGAGTGCGAACTCCGGGCTTGCTCATCGGTGGGTGAGTCACAATCTCCAAATTGATTTCGCTTGATGTGAGCTACAATTGAGATCATCAGAGATATAGACCATGAGCTTTTTATGCCTCATGTTCACTTAAAATGGATACTCTTGTGATACCTAGTTTTCAGATGATCAAACAAACAGCCTAAGAGTATTTTTTTAAGACTCGTAAGCAGTTGAACTAATACTCTAGTGTGGACTCCAACTGAGGTCACTGAAGAAATAGACGAGGTTTCTTTTTTCTTTTATGCCTCATACTAAGTCTGCGCTTGAGAACATTCTAGATATAAACCGTGAATGAGCCTTCCAAAACATACAGTAGTCTCATGTACAGTTTACACTGATAATCAGTTTTACGTCACAGACTCCCTTTTCTACTAAACACTAAAGGCTAGGACGGCGCCTTCTTGGCAGGTGTGATCGTTATGCTGAGTGAATACCCTTCCTAACCTCAGACCGTGGAGGGACGCGAACCCTCGACCTGACGACTCAAAGTCGCGAGCGCTACCACTTTGCAACGGTGACCAATTGCACCATTCATACTAATGCTCTTCATGAGAAGGATTGATATCAAAACAAATAAATTTCTGAATGAATTAAACACAAGATTTTATAATACGACCATGAGATATTCACTTTCAAACAGGTAGTGTATATGATGACAAACCTAACTAACACGGGTGCGATCCTGCCGCGGAGCGTTAGGAAGAGCATCCAGCCTTAGTTCCCCAGCTCCAATATGTCGGGATCCTCCCCCAATCGAATGGGGAGTCATTGTGACACACACATACGAAGATATGTATGTCATCCATAACAGAAAGTGAGTGAAAATATGAATGATTGGATGAGAATATATATATATATATATATATATATATATATATATATATATATATATATATATATATATATATATATATATATATATATATATATATATATATATATATATATATATATATATAGCCACAACAAATATGTAAATATAAACATTAGATCTCCGCACACAAGAAAACCTGAGAAAAGTGTATACAAGAGGAGATGATTCCTAGTCCCTTTGCTCCGCCCCATTTAGTCGACTTCTACGGTACGCAGAGGAACACGGAATAAGTACTCTTGCTCCCCTTTTCAGCATTAACGATCGCATTTTGAGCAAGAACAATACCCAAAGCTGCAGCTGCCACATATAACTACCTAAAAATCAGTGTTCATTACTTGAAAAGGTTCATTCTCCTATATTTGTATATATATAATTCATTTAAAATAGAGACTATACTAATGTTTAACACCGGAATCACCACATGTCATTTTAAAAACATTTTGCAATCACCGAAGTCCTCAGAATTCTATTCAGTTATTAAAGTTTCTCTCTCTCTCTCTCTCTCTCTCTCTCTCTCTCTCTCTCT